>JACJUY010000875.1:36444-133573 GCA_014220935.1 Platorchestia sp. MABIK | reverse complement strand
TATATATATATATATACAAACTGTATATATATATACATGTCAGTAAATATTTGCACAAGCAATCACATTGCCTACGAACACTGAAAATATGTGGTGCATGCAGTATTAATGTAATGAAATATAAGATAATCAGCAATAGAAATTCTGAACTACTTTTCCAGTACGTACTGCAGCTTACAATAATTGTGTAGACGCAAGATAACGAGCTATTTTGGTTTTGAATTCTCTTAATCTTTGAGAGATTTTGATACTTTAGGGAAGTTTGTTCCACAGTAAGGTGCCTGATATTGACGAAGCTTTCTGCTTAATGTCAGATAAACGGTAGTCGATTATGACAAATATCTCGTATTTGGCTTTAGGTTGGCGACTGTACGGGGATAAAATTGCACTATTTCAGCACTGCTCTAAGGAAGATATAAGAAGGAGAATACGTATTTGGCTTTGTGCACGAGAAACCTGTCCTGAATAGGAGGAGTCCAGTCGAGCTTGTTTAGGAGAGGTGTTACTTTGTTTTTCTATCTTCAATGCGAGAAGAAATAAATGTATTTTAATAAAATATATAAACATTTTTATTTCTTCTAGCACTGAGGATGGAACAATAATATTCCAAAACATTAGCACAAATAAATGTTCTCCATAACGTTGGTTCCTCTAATTATTTCCATTATTATTATTATAATGAAGTCAGTTTGATATTGGCCACATGAGACGCAATCTCAAGAAAGCAAGAGGAACTATTTAATACGGACTGCAGAAAACGGAGAACCTATGCACAAGGGGTGTTTTCCCACAAAATATCCTGCACAGAAAAACAACAAGTTAGGAAGGATGAAGAAGAAAAAATGAAGGTATGAGCACTGAAAGAAGCAAAGTGGGCACGAAAGATTAATGTCTCGAAGGCCTGTCCATAGCTAAGGTAACTTGACAGTGTCCTCCTAACGCGCATACGATAGACTAACCTTAACTAGCCTGAAATTGTAGCCTATCCCTATGCCCTCTGAAGGGTCTCTAACCAAAAACGACGATAAACAACACTGAGAAAAATCTATCACAAAACTGACACTCATTTGTGTGCCAAATTTTTACCAAAACCGACATACAAGAGTGTGTCATCACTATACATCATCTATAAATGTATAGTAACACACTTCCGAGTATCAAGGATTGATACGACAACACTTTAGTCTGCCAATCACAACACAGCGTCAGTCAGCATTATTTCACTTCAATGTTTCCCTTCTTCAGACTGGCTAGTGATTAAACTAATGAACACACAATATCTTAGGATTTGAAGAAAAATTAGCTAAGATTTGAAAGTTTTTGGAGAGAATTATACATAGTTCACAAAATTTAAACAAAGTTCGCACGAATTTTTTGGTCATTTTGAAACGGGAATAAGTGATTAAACTTTCTCAACGGACATGTTGTCAAACTTGATACACCTACTAAATGTACCAGGATTTCTCGGAATAAACATTTTAGGCACACACAGGCGTATCAACTTTTTCTCAGTGGGATAGCACCGCGCGCATAAAAGGAACCTGTGCAGTCTCTTAGGTGGCAGGAGTGAGCCAAGCTAACTGACGCAATACTTGCGGCCAGGGTTGATGATGCAAATTTTAGCCTTATGTGTAAAGAGATTGACTCGTTACACTACAAAACTAATTGCTAAACATTACTTTTCTTCAGGCAGAACTTGAAATAGATGTTAAGAGGTTTCGACTTGCCTAATGGAAAAATTCAGAAAAGAAAATTGATTGCATGCGCTATCTCTTTTTGTTTGGATTTTTCTTCACTTTTAGAACTTGGAATTTCAAGACCAAGAACTTCACTTTTTTTGCTTGGATGAGAAGCAAAATCTAGTTTTGTCGAGTCTTAGAAGTGAAAATAAATAAATCCTGAATTTTTCCACACAGTTTTCTACTAGCACAATTATTTCTCCATGCCCACTTCTTCATCAGTAGACGCAAGCCGTTAATCCCTTACTGACCATTTTAACGCCATGCTTCGTGCAAGTTACTAACGATTTTATCAGCCCATTGATTTTGAAGCGAGCTACTTCTAATCTTACTACAGAGTTCTACAATGTTACACACATCTCATCCCCAGACTCAAATGCCTTCAGTTACAATTCTTTATGAAAAGGGAATATTAGTAAAGCCGAGGGATTTTGCAATTCTCAAGATGATTTACTGTACATGAGCAAAGTACAGTATCAAATTATTCTAGAACTGCAAGATAACAAAATAAACCAGTTTCAGAAAACCAGATACAACTGAACACATTTTGATTATTTCTTGCAATAACAATAAAGAGCTACGCTTTATTTTAATCTCACTTAGTAACAGAGATGAAGGACTGCAAATAAATCACAAGGCACCTCCCCTAGCTCTCTTCACAGACTCGTACGAACTGCCGAGTGCACAATCCACAGGGAATGTGCAAATGTTGGTCTCACAAAACGCAACCCTCGAGCGCACCTGAAGCTGACGCTCGTGTCTTGCCTCCAGCAGCTGCAGCCTCCTGTCCGCCGCTGCCTGCAGCTGCAGCTCGGCCACGCTGCCCTGCTTCAGGCGCACCTGCCAACATTGTGTGTGGGCGTCACTGGGCACTGTGATACGGCGCTTCTGAACACTCGTATCCTCGATTCAAGTTATCCACTTACAGAATGGAGTTGAGTGGTCTATTGACATTCAGTCGTTTGTTTCACGACACCACGGAACGTTCAGAACTAAACGAATTTAATTACAAAAATAAAGATGAATTTAGGAATGCAGTTGCAACAAATCCATTTTATTTCATGTAGGTGAAATCAAGTGGAGGATCAAATGATACACCAGCACATGCATGCACGTAACTCATAAGATTTGTCTGCTACCTTTAGATGAGAAGGCAAAGGACAACACACTCTCACCACCAATATAAATACGCACTGACCGACTCCCAATACCCGTACCTCCTCCTCGAGCTTGACGACGTTGAGACGGGCGCTGGCGAGGGCAGAGTCGAGCACCTCAATGTGCGAGCGCTGCTCGTGGAGGGTCTTCTTCTGGGCCGTCACCTCCATCTGCAGTCGCTCCTTTGCTGCCAGCAGCTCCTTGTTCTGCGCTATCAGCTGAGCCACGATCACGTCACGCCTGTTCAGCTCTCGACGAAGTGACTCCTCAGTCTCTCCTACGCAAGGCAAAGGAGTACACAGAGACCCACTACGTTTTTGTCTTTGTAACTGATGGTACAGCCCTCTAAGCCTTAGTGGTTATCAGTCATCTTTTTTACATACGCCAGTTCATTCGTAATTCAGCTGTACCTTAAATTTATAAATACAAAACAAGCAAACAATTAAGCATATTTTGCTCATCACAACCCGATCTACAATGGCTGATGGACAAATTCACCCACCCATTCACTCCACACTGGCCCAAAAATGGAACCATTTCCTCTCCAATGAACTCCACGGAGTAGTTATGTTAGCTATCGGTTTCATTAGTTGATGTGACCCAACTTTACTTTCTTCAGCTTTTCATTTTATAAGGAAACATAAGTTTAGCCCCTAGATTCTGTTTACGAGCAAAACAAATCAGAAATGAACACAATAGATCAATGAAGCCAAGCAACAGAAACTTACGAGTGGTGGTGGATGTAGCTCCTACACCAGCCGCGCCTGCAGCAGGGTCACGTGCCACCCTTAGGGCTTCTAGCTCCTCCCTGAGATCGATGTTGGTCCTGGTGAGCACCTGCACCTGACTCTGGAGCTTGGTGCGCGCCAGCTTCTCCAGCTGCTCCCGCCTGCTGCAGCTCTGCACCAAGCCCTCGTGTGCAGCTTGCATCTTCACTATCTCGGCCTCAAACTTCTGCAGTTTGTTCACCTTCCGAGATACGATCTCCAACTCGAGTCGAAGTGCTGTGTTCTCCCGGTGCAAGAGGTCAACCACTC
Source organism: Platorchestia sp. MABIK (assembly GCA_014220935.1). Classification (NCBI taxonomy): domain Eukaryota; kingdom Metazoa; phylum Arthropoda; class Malacostraca; order Amphipoda; family Talitridae; genus Platorchestia; species Platorchestia sp. MABIK. Next base: position 129,639 of record JACJUY010000875.1, on the reverse strand, counting down.
CAGGCAACTCGCTCGCTTCAAGACGCTCGCTGAGCTGCACCTCTCGAGACTCCTCAAGGCGAGAGAGGTCAGGATGGGATCGAGACAAAGCGCTGTCTGTAGAAGGAGGGGCGCTGGAGTCTCGAGTGGAAACTTGAACTCCTGAACTATCTCGCGGTCTTCTCGTCATTTCGGGCCCTAAAGAGAGGTCTCGCCTGACTTCCCTCGCAGCACTCCTGCCCTTATGGTCTCTCAGGTCTGCTCCACGACCCAGCGAGATGTCGCGTAGAGCCTCCCTGGCGAGGAGAACATCCCTATTCAGGGCATAGTTGGGAGTGTAGGCGGGAGGTGGGGCTCGCTGTTCCCCCTCCCCCCTGTGGTTACTGCCCGACCTGTTCAGGCTGAACTGCGTAGACGCTGAGGCACTGGAGTACCCACTTGTGGGCGTCACGTTGTCCAGCCCGCCGCTATGTACACTCCCACAACTCGACGAATTGCACGTTAATTTAGAGGCCCCTAATGAACCCAGGGTAGCTGCCTCATCTGGTCTACGCCTGGCCCCTTCAGTACGACTTGCGTCCGTATTGGAGTTCAGAAGGTGCTTCAACACCTCTGATTGGTCAAGGGCCGAGTGTGCAATGCTGGAAATGCGTGATTGGCCCAAATACCCCAGCACTTGGTCCCTAGACGCCATCTCTGAAGACAGTGATTGGCTCAGCGACGTTGCATAGTTCAGAGATTGATTAGCGGTTGATGAGTATGATGGTAGGTAGGAATTGGAAGTAGTGGCTGCCAAATATGGAGAATTGGAAGCTAAGTAGCTGGAATTAGTGGTTAAGTAAGAGGAATTGGTGGGTAAATATGAAGAATTGGCAGGTAAGTAAGACGAGTTTGAGGGTAAGTAGGACGACGAAGAGAGATTTTCCACGGACTCGTCGGAGCGCTCGATGCCACCACGCAGCAATTCGGGAGAAGTGACGGTGGTGGCGGGGGAGTGGTGCTGGTGGTAGTCGTACGAGGCGCGCTTGCCTCTCTGGGCATCGGAGCCTGCGCTGCTCACACCTCTGGGGAGTGCACAAGTAGTTAAGAGGAGGTCACTGAGCCAGACACCATAGAGCTGTCAGTAGACACCAATCGGCTCACAAATAAAAACTAAGAACATGTGAGTAGAAACCAGTGCAGGTGTAGGAAAAACACAGTTGAGAGTAGAAGCACATCAGCTACCCCTATAAACTTTGAAAATGAAACAACTACTCTCACTAGCTCATCAGTGTATGTGACAAACATTCAACACAGAGAAATCGAAAAAATTTTCAAGAGAAAGCCACTCGTCTGATGAGATATTAAGAAGTTAGAGACAAAGCCATGGTAAAAAAAAAGGATTGTTTATCTCTCCATAACATTACATGCTATGCAATTTTTTTTTAATCTATGAGGAAGTGATGAAATGCATTTAAAACAGAAATAACTAAAAAATATTTATACACAGACACAAAGCATGAAAAACTGAGTAAATGATTAGACGAATGAACATTTGGTAAATGAAGTAAACGCATGTCTTCTTGCTAAGTGGAGATAATCCTGGGCTGTGCATGGTAGTGCTATGCATGCACATTAGAAAACTTCAATTTTAAGTCGCCTCACCGAGACATTGGTCAGCATGAGACACTTAGCAGCACACGCTTGACAATGCTCACAGGTATCTTGTTCACCACTTATTAAGTGAACCTCTTGACTGCATCCAACTCTACACTAGGCATTCAGTATACTTACCAACAAAATTTGTTGCACTCACTACCTCTCACAAAAATCCTAGAAATCCAATCCTTTCATTAAGTGTTAAATGGTGAAATTAAAGCCAGTTGAACACGCTATGCTCAGTGATAAGCCCATCTTCGGCTCATACGGAGCACATGCATTTTTTATGGTGCACAAATGAAGTTCCTACTGAAACCAAGCTACGCATGTGTTTAAGGTCTGTTGCAGCTGACCCACAGCACCAGAAGGTGTCAATTAAGAAGCAGCAACAATGGCAAAAGAGTAACACAAGAGAGGCAGCAACACGGGGATACAACAAAACGCACACAAAAAGACCAAACCAACACAATATACTCACGTGTGGCTCAGAACAGGGCACTCCTACAGCAGCATTAGCAGCAATACCGTACATATATTACTAACTTAAAATAAATAAATGTGAGTTTGTTTTTTGTCATTTAGACATGCAACATTTCATCAATGAAGACATTATACCTGTATTGGTATCAAATAAATCAAGAAAAGAAAGTTCTGAACATTGAGAGTTACCAAAATGAAATGCCTGGACCCTCTTGTGAGAATTGGATAGTAAAAACAAGATCACCTAACTACGCACACTAAACTTTTTGAGTTTAGAGTGAACCTGTAAGGAGTGCCGACCACATGATGAGTGCCTCAAAACATTGATGAGAGGTGGAGTCTCAGAAGTGATCCTGCTCCAAATCTTCAATTCATTTGGTCTTGCCTACTAAACATAGGAACATTTACTTGTATTCTACAAATTTTAAAAGATTCTTTTTTGAAAGCTGAATTTTTAACTTCCAAACAAAAGGAATGCAACATAGAACAGAAAATGAAAATGTATGCAACATTTGAGCAAAAGTTATCAGGATCAAACAAGAGTGAAGGGGCTTTGATCCAATCCATTACCAAGCTCACAATTCAATGAGAGTCTGTAGCTTGCAGAGTTTCTATACATATTTTCAAAACCCATTTACCCATGAGGTAAAGCCCTAAACTTTTTACCATAACCCTGATACTGTTGCAGAAAAATCGTGCTGGGCAACAATCTATTAGTGTGACTTCTAACTCTGAAAAGTACAATGAAAGTAGATTACAATTACTCCCTATGTAGCGAGCATACTTTTATGGAACTATAGTGTCAGTATTTGCAGAGTGAATGGACTGCTAATAGCAATCACTGCAGTCCACGATATCCCAGCATTAGGTTGCAGTGTGATGTAACTTGGGTTAATAGATTAAATAGGTTAGTTAGAGCTTCCCTAACCATAACTAAGTGTAACTTAAGCTACATTGAGTGCTGGTGATGCTGTGCCTTTTGCACATTCAAATTTGTCATTTTCGCCAAAACTTGGATTTTAGCAAAATGAAGAATATATTTTAATGTTTAATGGCCTTACACCATTTGCCCCTAAAAACGGTGCAGAGGCATTTACAAACACCGTACTGATTAGATTAGATAAGTTGGTTTAAGCCTCCCTAACTGCAACAAAGACATTTTGAAGAGGGGAAGCAAAAAGGTCCCCATTTAGTATGGACTTCAGGGAATGCCAAATCCATGCACAAAGTGCTTGGAAATAGTAAGTTAAGAAAAAAGTTTATGGAATAAGATCAAAGTTGGAGAAGAAAGAACAGTAGTAAAAAAAAGATAGTTTGTAGCATTTCATTTCAACAAAATAAATGCCTACTTAACTTTTCGCTTGGGACCTCACATTTTCTGCCTAGGAGCACTAATTCTCATAGAAACAATAGCTTTATCCCTGTGAGGAGAATACTGTGCTACCATCATAGCAAGCATTACAGACTCAGATGAAATCATAAAGATTGGCACATATGAACAGCCCATATCTCATCCTCAGCTGAAAATGGCACAAGGGCTGTAGGAACCCATCAATGGAAATATCTTGGCTTGCAGGAAAAACACTGCTGCCATCACATGCAGAACAGGTTAAATACTAGGATAACTTGTTTCACCTGTTGTGCAGCAAGGAGCTACTCCACTGCTGGGACCAAGGAGAGTCAGGGCTGGAGGAGCCGTGTATCACCATTGTGTTGTTGCTGCTGCCTACGCTGCCGCTGCTGCTGCCCAATTGTCCGAATTGTTTATTGGCAAGGATGTGGTGGTATAAGAATACATACAGGCTGTAATATCAAAAGGTGTGGAAAAATTGGTTGAAAGAGATGAACAGGACCTTAGGTTTTTCAACACAGAAACAATGGTAAATTTGTTATGGTAGCCTTATTCACTCTACTATTCAGTAATCATTATGTATTTGAAGCCTTCTCCCTGGTTTTACAAAATATACACAAAATGTATACAAGCGACAGTACACATGGGTTCATCTTCACATACAACCACTGAAAATGCCACCTCTACGTACATCTCTAAGCGTTTCATGCACTGCACATCAACCTTCTGTAAGCCTGCAAGCAACGCATGAACAAGCTTAGTACGAAGTCAACACAAACCTGATATTAAAGGTCTCACTAACATGATTTGTTTTCCAGGCATGACTTTTTTTGACTAAGCCTCCAAAATATTTAACAGATACATTTCTTCATTCAGAAAACTATTTGTGCCAAACTTAGCCCAAATAAGTAAAAAACTGTTATTCTGTAACCTCTTTACAAACCCAACAGGTTTAATATAAAGTATTAAATAGTGGTTTGACCTGGAGTTAATAGAAAACCAATATTTACCAAAATGGGCAAGAAATTTAGCAGTACAATACCTTGTGCACACACAACCAGTCAAGCAAGATGTTTAGTAGTGGAGCTCACACACTGCTTTTACAATTGTAATTTTCCTTTAAACTGAATTTCTAAGGAGAACATTTTTGCCCTAATGGTTTTTCCGTGGCATCTTACTGAGGATGGTCTGAAAATACCTGGCTTCTGTATTCAACAATACTTAAGGAGACAGTTCGGGTTGAAAAAAGTCCGTAGGTTCTCGATGGATTATTTGAGATTTTCACCATAAGTGTAAAATGATGCGACTAACGTTTTTGACTTGTGTGTTTTTTTCATAAATTTATCAGATATATGATTTGTTTTTGAAAACATGAAAAAATGGGTGTTGCAAAAAATGGTTTTTCTCCTACAATTTTGAAGTTTAAAAAAATTTCAACTTTGCTTGAATCGCAATGCTAATAGAAATTTAAAAGCGAAGAAAATGCTAATAAAACTAGTCATATTTCCTCAAATTGAGAAAAAAATCAAAAACGTTTTGGAGTCCAGCTCCATCTTCAGTTCTGTAAAATACAAACAATTCAAAAAAGTGCAAAAAGTACAAACATAACAATGAATACAAGCAATACTAAAAAGTAAAACAAACATAATTGTATCAACAAAAAGATCAATAAATGTCAGACTATGCCTGAAGACTAGCAAGAAAGAAACAAAGAAACGAAAAAATACACACTAAGAATTTACTATTTGAAGGGGGTAGAAACTAAGCATATTATTTAGGGAAAGTTTTCCTTTAAAAATATGAAGGGATTCTAAAATTCGTAGGTCAAACTCATTGGAAGCGCTATCAATGACTTTAAAATCTTCCTCACTAACTACTATATTGCACTGTTCAGCATGGTTGCGTACGGCTGAATGAGGAAGATGTGCAAGTAAGTTCCCGGTACGGTGGCTCCTACCGCGGTAGTCTGCTATTCTTGTGTAAATACTGCGTGACGTCATCCCGATGTACGCCGATGTGCACTGCACACGACTATATTTATAAATGATACACGAACGCATTAGACCAGGGATGGATTCCTTGTGCCGATAAAAAGAACCTATTTTTGCCTTATTAATCAAAATTACACGCAGGTTGAAAGTAGCAAAATACCTATCAAAAAGAGACTTTAATTCCCGGGCCAGTTTTTCTGATGGGGAACCAAAATAGGGTAGAGTGATGGAAACTGTCGGATCTGACATCAATGTTCGACTGAGAATATTTTCCAGATAAAAGTTTTTTAATTTGGGAGTTTATGATTCCTGCAGGAAAACCATAATTATAGAAGAAATCTCGTAAAAAATCAAATTTTGCATGTATATCATTGAACGACGAACATATATTTTAAGCCCTATTTAACAAAGTCTTTATTCTGTTTACCTTGAAAATTTAATGACAGAAACTGAAAAAACTAGTACCCAAACCAGTAAATGTTGGCTTACGATAAATAGATTTTACAAAACTTGCACCATTCTTTGAGATCAGACAATCAAGAAATGACAATTTGTTACAGATTTCCATTTCCATTGTAAATTTAATGGATGGGTGTTTCCCATTCAGACAATGATGAACTGATCATTTGTAAACCAGACAAGGGTAGGGGGGTGGTAATAGTAGATAAAAAGCAATATCATGAGAGTCTTTTTGAAATACTATCTGATTCTTCTAAATTTACTGAAGTTTTTGACCCTATTAATAAATGCATCCTAAAGCTAGAAGATCGCATTAACAATTTCCTGCGTAAACTAAAAGACAATTCTCTACTATCAGCTGAAACCTATTCTAAACTTTATGTTTCAGGATCGAGTCCAGGTGTCCTTCATGGCTTACCCAAAATTCACCAGCCAGACTTTGCTACAATGTTTCAATTCCGACCCATTTTTTCAGCTGTCAATACTCCTAATTATAAACTAGCTAAATTTTTGGTGCCTGTTTTAAATCATTTGACAACTAACAAATTCACTGTTGAGAACTCTTTTGAGTTTAGCAAGAAATTAAAAACTATTGAAAATGCCCAAAATTTAACAATGGTATCGTTTGACGTTGAGAACCTATTCACAAATATTCTTCATCGTGAAACTATAGAAATATGTTTAAATTCTTTGTTTCGTACACCTGAAGATAAAATCATAGGCCTTAATCGGAATTTTTTGGGACGTTGCTTGAGCTTTCGGTGCTGAATTCTTTTTTCTAGTTTGCAGGCAAGTTTTTCAAACAAATAGAGGGAATCGCAATAGGTAATGCATTAGGACCAACTTTTACGAATGTGTTTTTGAGTTTCCACGAGAAAAAATGGTTAGCTGATTGTCCTGCAGTTTTCAAGCCTGTTTTTTACAGCCGGTATGTCAATGATACATTTTTACTTTTTAGAAGCTCTTCACATGCCGAATCTTTCCTGAATTATCTGAATGGGAAACAACCATCCATTAAATTTACAATGGAAATGGAAATCTGTAACAAATTATCATTTCTTGAATGTCTGATCTCAAAGAATGGTGCAAGTTTTGTAACATCTGTTTATCATAAGCCAACATTTAGTGGTAAGGGTACTAGTTTTTTCAGTTTCGGTCATAAAATTTTCAAGGTAAACGGAATAAAGACTTTGTTAAATAGGGCTTATAATATATGTTCGTCGTTCAATGATATACATGCAGAATTTGATTTTTTACGAGATTTATTTTATAAAAATGGTTTTCCTACAAGAATCGTAAACTCACAAATTACAAAATTTTTATCTGGAAAATATTCTCAGTCGAACATTGATGTCAGATCCGATAGTTTCCATTGCTGCACTCTACCCTATTTTGGTTCCTCATCGGAAAAACTGGCCCGTGAATTAAAGTCTCTTTTTGATTGGTATTTTCCTACTTTCAACCTGAGTGTAATTTTGATTAATAAGGCAAAAATAGGTTCTTTTTATCGGCACAAGGAATCCATCCCTGGTCTAATGCGTTCTTGTATCATTTATAAATATAGTTGTGTGCAGTGCACATCGGCGTACGTCGGGATGACGTCAGGCAGTATTTACACAAGAATAGCAGAACACCACGGTAGGAGCCACCGTACCGGGAACTTACTTGCACACCCTCCTCATTCAGCCGTACGCAACCATGCTGAACAGTGCAATACAGTAGTTAGTGAGGAAGATTTTAAAGTCATTGATAGCGCTTCCAATGAGTTTGACCTCCAAATTTTAGAATCCCTTCATATTTTTAAAGGAAAACCTTCCCTAAATAATATGCTTAGTTTCTACCCCCTTCAAATAGTAAATTCTTAGTGTGTATTTTTTCGTTTCTTTGTTTCTTTCTTGCTAGTCTTCAGGCATAGTCTGACATTTATTGATCTTTTTGTTGAAACAATTATGTTTGTTTTACTTTTTAGTATTGCTTGTATTCATTGTTATGTTTGTACTTTTTGCACTTTTTTGAATTGTTTGTATTTTACAGAACTGAAGATGGAGCTGGACTCCAAAACGTTTTTGATTTTTTTCTCAATTTGAGGATATATGACTAGTTTTATTAGCATTTTCATCGCTTTTAAATTTCTAATTTTGAAGTTATAGTACTGGCAAAATGTTTTAGATAATTGTCTTTAGAGATCCAGCGCTACATTTTTTCGAAAATTTGATTCTTTAAATTTCAAGAATTTTTCCCAAAAAACCCACCACTGTTTTCTCTTTTTTAAATTATTTAGCCTATAATCTTCAATATCAAATGAAATTAAAAAATCTTATGCGACAGATTTATAGATTGTTTTAACTGCTACCAATTGATTCATTTGTCATACCTGTAACTTGAAAATGGTGGGAGATGAATTCATTTAAAGGTCAAAAAAGTAAGCTTTCACGACAGCCATTTTTCTAAATTTGTTTTTTCTTTTTTTCATAATTTTTTAACTAAGTCTTTTTTTAAAATGAACTTCACTGCTTTTGTACCTCTATTTGCGTTCTATTGATTGATTTATTAGCCATTCCTGTACCTTTAAAACTGGGGGAAAGGATTCACATCAAAAGACAATAAATGCAAGTTTCAGAATATCGATTTAAAAAAAAATTAAATTTTGATTTTCAAACTAATTTATTTTTCAAATAAACTATTGCTTTGTAGCTCTTTTTAAGCTTTTTTGATTGATATACTTGCCATTCCTGTATCTTAAAAACTACGGAAGGCGATTATATGTTCACACAGCAAACTAATTAGCTGATGATGCAGAGCAGCCAGACTCCAAACAAACAATTACATCATAATTTATCCCTGAGTGTTAGAATGATTTATTTGAGTACGAAAGCATTTCGACCACGGCCAGGAATGACCTCTCTTTATATTCCCACAAAGGAATGCTCTAAACTGACTCGTAATAAGGGGAAGAAGGGGGGGTCACCCATTCATTGGCGTGCGCCAAGGTCACGTTAGAGCGCGTCTTCTACCCCGTCCAAGAGACGAACCAATGCACATACTTGAGAGCCAATTATATCATTAGATGACAAAGAAAATTCTCTATAAGATGAGTTTAAAAACCGAAAACCAACTATTATCCAGAATTTGATCTAAACTGTTTCCTTAAATAAAATGTGCTACCATTTCAGAAGAATTAAACTACTGTTCAATTCCAATTATCAGAGCAGAAGATTAGATTAGATGTTAGTTTAAGCCTCCCTAACCACTAAAAAAAATGCATTCCAAAGAGTGGAAGGCGCCATGTAGTATGGAGATAAAGGAATGCAGAATCTATACAGAAAAGGAATAGAAACAGTAAGTTGCAAAAGAAGCTTATGAAACAAAATAAAAGTTGAAGAAGAAAGCAGTAGGTGCCAAAAAACAGGACACAAGTGAACCAAAATAAGGTGATCCATAACATGAAAAATATCATATTTGAACAAAAATAAGGCCTACCTAAACCTCAGCTTAGGCTCTCACATATTTTTCCCCTGGAAGTGTTAATTCCCATAGATACATTAGTTGTATCCCCCTGAGGGGTTATCAGAGCAGAAATAAACAGTAAACTAAGCATGATGTTGCAACATGTTGCAACACAATAATAAGAACATACCACCCTAAAGTAGACATTAGAAAATTCAACAATTTTCATCTTTTCCCATGGATAACATTGCATTTGACTCTTGCTAAAAAGTAATGTCGTGTACTGGTACTCATGTGCGTAGTGTGATGCCATACTTTGAGGCGAAACGAAGGTCATCCACACACACACGAGCATTGCCGAGCACAAGGGAATGCATCCATGGACCAAAAAACCTCTTGCATCGACACCAAATAGCAATATTGGGGATTACTTTTTGTACATCAACTATTCCATGTATGCTACAAAGTTCAAGGTAATATCCTATTCCACACCAGACTTGAGAGCACTAGAAAGCATTTTATTTTGCAAACAGATAAATCAATTATCCCAGTATTTAAAACAATAAATGCTTGACAAATTTTTCAAAACTTTTCTTATATGCATCACATTAGATATTCTCTCGTTATTTGAAATATTAACGAGAAGCCATTTTTGCCAATTATTCATATTTCTCTCTGATCCATTACAAACCACTGACAATGAGCATAGTATAGCTCAAAAGCTCTAAATTTCAATACAAAATTGAACAGAAACAAGACTTTTCCAGCCTTTGTTCTAACTTGTTTTTTAGTTGGCACTATATTTTGAACAGAAGTTCCTCACATGACTGGAAGAACTAAATCTGAACTCTCATGCAAGTAGTCTTACTCATTTTTGTTAGGTGGCCCTGGGCTCTCAGGCATGTTGAGGGAGGAGCCATGACTGGGCAAGGACACTACAATACCAGATGCAGACAGTGGAGCATCATGGCTTTTACCAGAGCCACCTGTAGAAGACACAGATAATTTAAATGAGAATGTTTGCATTAGCATACAGTTTAGAGTAACATCAATTACAAACAATAAAAAAGGATATCAATAACTATTGATTTCAACAATGAAACTTCTTTTCAGGCATTGGTAAATAGTCTATATTTAAAGATTAGAAATGTGTACAAAAATAACATATGTTGAAACTGATAAAATATTGAACTCTGGAATCGGAAAAATTCAGAGTTTGTCTACTCTTTCAATACTGTTACAATATTTAGCCTCATCACATTTTACTAGAGGTGCAATAGCCTAATTGACTTAAAATATCATCCCTTGAGACCACAATCAGCACTTGACCTGCAACATCGGACTGTGCGCTGGCCAAGAGCTGCTCCAGTACTGCCTGCTGACTGTTTTGAGACATCTCAGAGAAATGCTTTGGTAGCAGACTAGATAAATGGTCTTCATGAACACTGCCCCTTTTGCCACTTGTAGAACTGGAGCTGCTTGGGGTAGCAGAAGCTGGTGCAGCGTTTTGAAGCAAGTCATTCATGTTTGATACACAGTACACATAGTTTGAGTGATCAATACTTGTAGGAGGAAGATTCACAGATGGCCGAGATGCTCTGGCAGCAAAAGGAGCAGACCAAACACTCAGACCTGAGGTGCCAAGCTGAGCCCGTGACACAGAGGACACACTGGGCGAGCTGGCCAAGCTGTTACTGCTATGCGACTCTTCACCCTGAGGATCCTGCCGAACTGATCCAACCTCATGGTGGGATGCCTCCCTTTCACCTGATACAAATAATAATTCTCACACTTACATACATGTTGTTTTTGACTTTTTAATTTGGAGACTTTATTTGCAAAGATGAAGTTAAGTTTAACAACCAAGAACAGCCTTATAAAAAAAACCTATCCATCCCACAAAATAATGACTCATATTTTCCTTTTGAATATCATATTATCCTAGTTTATTAAATAAGGCTCATTTCTGTTCCATAATGTTTTCTGATTGATAGACTTAAAAGAAATATAAATTTTGAAATATACAGAATTAAGGCAGTTTAAGAATATTCATTCTATAAATATTTTCAATTAAAATTAAGATTTTTAAATGAAGCTACACTCATCTTCAGTCTCAGATAATGAAAACTAGAAAAAGATGTGATCAAAATGTATTCAACATTTTTAAAATTTGCTCATATAGTAAAATTAACATTCAAAGTAAGGATAGTCAAGATAAGCAAACCTAATATTTCCAGAGGAATGGAACATGTAGAATCAATTAGAACAGGTTTGTGTTTGTGAATTGAAATGCTTTCTAAGGTCCTCAGATTGCTGGTGGCAGATTCAAGAGTTTTAAAATACTGGCATCCAATAGCACAGTCTGAATTTTGGATAAAAATAGAATAATTAAAATATATAGCATGGTCATGAACACTGCTGTTAAGGGAGAAATGTTCATAACCATGCTATAAGTTCAACACATTCACTACGTGTTGGTACATATCCGTACCACGTGGTCCATTACTGATATACGTGTTGGTACATAAGTGTACCACTGCTCATTTTTTCTTAATTTCTGAAAATCAATGTCACACCTTTATACTTCATGTAACTCAAATAATTATCTTCATGTATGTGCTTGGAAAAAGCTGAAATAATGTAAAAAAATTGTTGTAATTAGATCCCTTTTTGGGAAAAAAAGTTTGGGTATTTTTCGAAAAGCACAATGAAAACCCAGCCATTCGTAATAAAAGAAATTACTCTTCGTCGCAGGAAAAGCTTTCAATACAAAGTTCTAATCAAAAATCACAAAGAAAACAGTCATTTGTAACAAAAGAAACTACTCCCCACCAAACAAAAGTTATTACTAAGCATAAGTCAAAAATCACATCAGATAATAATAAGTTGCATATATCAATTGGCAAAACTTTCCAACATTCCTACTCTATTATAGGCTCGACGCATATTTCTTTTCTGCCAGTGAATGGAAACGACTGTGGTGATGCAGATTCAGATTTCCGATTATTTGCAACTCCAGTGTCTTCATGGTTTATTTCATTTTGAAAACTTTCACCGACCGACAAATTCTCTGCTTCTTCTTCGCTTCTCCTTCCGAGAATTCATCTAAATATATGCTGGATTCATCAGGGAAGCATTCACTGTTGTAAGAATCCTTTTCAACAACAGCACTGCTTTTATTTAAAAAAAAGATTGCATCACCCATGGCTGAAAAGTGAAAATTTATGTATCTGCAATTAATTTATGAGACAATCAAGCCAGATACAATGTTAATTTGTATCATATCAATGCTAAAATAAAATAGCGAGTAATCTTCTAGAATATAAGGGAGCATGTATCAAAGATACGTGTACCTAAGTTGTACCAACACGTCAGAAATCATTGCTCATAGCAGCACACATGTATTGGGTTAAATATGCACCACGGAGGCATGGGTACGAATTTGGTGCAATATGTGTGTCAACAATTAATTTTTACGTGGGTGATGGCGTGTACCATATTTGTCCCACGCATTTTATTATACCTACATGTTGCTTAGAGTTACACTGAACTAGTCACTTACTGTCGTGGCTGTGACGCACGCCAAACACATGCAGTGGTGGACAATTGCAACTATAGTTAAGGAAAGAGAGCTAATATAGCAACGATAGGTAACGTGTTTAGGTGAAAATCCAAAAAATTTCCAATTTTCGTTTTTTGCCCCATCTTGGAGAGAGTTTTCTCACAAATCTAATGATTTTATTGGCTGGTGTGTACGTCCATTGGTTTGTCTACTAGAGTTGAAGAAAGTTCCAAAAATAGTTCAAAAATTGAGAAAAAAACAATAGACAAACGCGTCTTGAAAACTTTGTTTTTGACATTAGAAGTGGATCTCCTCCCACAGTTTTGAAGGTACAGGAATGGGAAATATATCAATCGATGGGACTTGAAAAATCTAGACAAACGCTGTAATGGATTTTTAAAATTTTATTAATATTGAAAATTATTCAAACATAAGACAGAAACAAATAATGTTTTAGGGAAAAACATCCTAACATTCAACAAATCAAATTATCAAAAATCCATTGCAGTGTTTCTCCATACAATACATTTAGCTATCTAGAAAATGTGTTGACAGTTCTGTAACTTCACAATCATAGGAGATACATTTTCTGCAATGCCCAGTTAAAGAAATTAATTTTCTAATAAAATTATAAAAAATCATAAGAGTCCAAAACCTGTTCTGAACAATGGCATATGTTCAACTCTAGTAATATCAAGTTAACTAAACGTAACTTTGCCTGTAAATTTCACTCTTTGTGCAAATTTTAGAAACATTCAATTCATTGTAATCATGCTTTTCTAATTTTGTTCAGATACTTCAGAAGAGTGTAGCTTCCCTTGAAGCACTAATTTTAATCAAAAAAAATTATAGAATAAGATATTACTAAATGACTGATTAATGCTGATTATTTTAAAATTCTAATGTTATTTTTGCAGCTGGAAATGGCATATATAATATATAAATAAATTTTATACAACTACTTTATAAGAGACCTTTTTGTAAACTGATGCACAATTATATTTGATCAATAAATTGAACCTGAATGAACAATAATTTCTAAGTATCCCAGAGAATACAAAGCAGAGTACACACTCTCAGTACATCCTGTGCAGTAATGCTGACACTATTGCCAAACTCGTGGAACTTTTCCAGCACATCATGCTGAGATCATTTTTTTGGATATTACCTAGTCAAAGGAAAACTCATATCCTTGGATTAAATTATATTTTATGAGGAACTTTGTGATTGCGCAGATCACAGTTGGCAAAGGAAACGCCACTTGCGTGACATCAGAAGCATTTGAAGTTTATCCATATTTCCTTAAAAATGACATCCAGTTGTGAATTTAAAAGTCTTAGAGTTCAAAATTTTTTTCATCACATCAAAAATTGAGAGCACATGAGCTCTAAAATTTTTTTGCATGAGGTCAATGTGAACTGAAATGACAGAAAAAAGCAAAAAATTTAAGACCAATCCCTCATTTCAGACTGATGACAAATTTCACAAGCTCCAACTTCAAAGGAAAAATAAGTTTCAAGTTATTTTTTAAATATCAATGCACTCCATCAGAGTCTAAGTAAACATAGGTTAATATTGAAATGAGCAAACGGCCTTGCTATCCTCACCTTTAGAGTGCGGTTTTGAGGACTTGCTGCTGCGAGGCTGGCAGTCCATCCCTCACTTGTCTACTTTCTTAACAAAGGACTGCATCATCCGTTCCTCTGCAAATATTCCCATGCCAGGCAACAACATCCCTACACAATTGGCCCTAGGGAAAAAAAATTATAAGTTTTTTAACAGAATTTTAATAATCATAGTTTTACCATGAAACATTTTTAAAAGATATTTCCACATCAAAAACTAATCTTTGACATGACTATTAAAATTTTTTTATTAGTAGATTAAGTGCTTGCATGTGTTCACAACTCTTGGCTCATTAGGGATAAGCAGAAGTCCAATATTCTTAGTTATATTTATCGTTACAAGAGTAAATTTCAGGGTTCTTTTCCATTTAATATGTCATAGCTTGTTGTCAATCAAAATCTATTTCCCTCCTAATTAGGTATTATTTTAAATGAAAAAATTCCTTCCCTCAATTCTAATTACTCAGATAGTAATCTAAGATTTCATTCTCTCATAGTACTAGTAACTTTTTTTTTTAATAAATTTTCCTCTAAAAAGTGAAAAATAACAACTAGATCATGGTAAATACTTGGGCAATAGTATAGTCAAAAAATGCAGGCCATAGTTTAATTTACTAATCTCCTTTGTTTTGACATTTTTACTTTACTGTAAAATGATTGACATATGGTTTTTTTGAGTATTATTTTATATCTTCAACATCGTTCACACCATGAATAATGGTAAAATACTCAATTCCTTTAAATAACCAGTTGGTAATGATGCAGCCATCAATAGTTTTCACTGTAATAGTTGATATCCTTTCTATAGAATATTCTGCTTGTTTCTTCCCAAAGGCCACTCACACGCACAAATATGTCTGCAGACAAATCTGAACGGATGCTGAATTTGAGTTTGTACGCTCATTTCTGACTGACACAGACTGTATGAGGCAGATGAGGTTTGCTTGATAATTTTGGAGCAACTGGCTTCAAACCTTGACACCACGTCAGTGTCAAGCCAGCTTCCATGGGTGGTGCATGCCTGTACTATGCCTCTCCCCCTCCCGATGCACTTCATCAAGCGATTTCAAATTTACATTTTTACTACTTTTTAGGAACCATTCTTTAGCCCATTTTGAGCGAGTTTTTACCTTTTTTTCTTATTATTCATTGCAACTATAGCAAATCCCATCAACTGGCATACTGAAGCGTGAGCCAGTCTTCGTCAAGTTTGAAGTGCGTTGTTTGTATCGTGTGCGGGGCCTTGACACCGTCAAACCAAACTCAGCTCAGATTGTCTGCAGACATATTTGTACATGTGAGGAGGCCGTTAGTTAGTCCGCCTGAGTTTGCAATATCACGGATACCAAATTCCTGAGTGTTACATTAAAAGATTGCCTTTACATGCATTGTTCTTTTTCACAATTTATACCAATTTCTCCTAATTGTTACATACATATACCAGGCTTCTCCTCCCTATGGGAGGTTAGCCGACAGCAGACCACAATCATCACTCTTAGTCACTAGGAGGCAAGAGAGACAGCACTGGCCGTGCCAGAACTGACAGGATCATCTGCAGCCCAGCACAACCATCTTCTGGTCAGGCCCGACAGTCATAGCTGGTTTACCCCGACCGCTTCAATGAGTGCAGCCCCTCCCCCCGCACTGGACAGGTCAACCTCATCAGACACGGGCAGGCTCCCAGTACCGCGTCACAAAAACTAAAATTACCTTCTTATGCACTGCCCTCACTCACTTCTGGCCACAGTCATCCCTCTCGCCACGTCCACAGTCAGACCCCTCTCATACAAAGCACGTTTCACCCCATCCATCCAACTCATCCGTGGTCTACCTCGCGCTCTAATACCACTCACTTCCGACATATAAATCTTTTTCACCAGCCGCTCAACATTCATTCTTTCAACATGCCCAAACCATCTGAGCACTCTTTCATCCACCCGCCTGCTCAACTTTTTGATAACACCCGTCTGCCAAACACTTCATCTCAAACACTCCATTGTCCTCTCAGCTGCTCTCAAACCCCCAAGACTCTGCTCCATACAGCAAAACTGGCAAGATTAAGCTTTCAAACAGTCCTCTCTTAGCACTCACACTCAAACTCCTGCACTCAAAAACTTTCCTCATTGTACCCAGTGTCTTGCGGCCTTTTCTCACTCAATGCCTCAGTTCTACTTTCATACTATCCTTCACAGCCACGTCCAAACCGAGGCACCTAAAATGCTCTACCTCCTCTAAGACTTCACCATTCATCCTCACATCTAATGTTCCAAACACTCCACCTCTTGAACATCTCATCACCTTACTTTTATTTACATTTACCCTCAATTTTTACCTTTCACACACTCTACTAAACTCTGCAACCAGTCTCTGCAGTTTTTCCTCTGAATCAGCCACAAGCGCTGTATCATCTGCAAACAACAGCTGCTACACTTCCCAATACATACCATTTTGTCCCACCAACTGCACACCTTTTCCCAACACTTTTGCATTCACTTCTCTCACTACACCATCCATAAACAAATTAAACAACCACGGTGACATCCCACATCCCTGTCTCACACCTGTCACAACTGGAAACCACTCTCCTCATTCCCTACTCTCACACATGCTGTGTTATCAATGTAGAAACTCTTGATTGCACTCAACAGTCTCCCACTCCTCCATACAAGCTTACAACTTGCCATAAAGCCTCACAGTCCACTCTGTCATACGCCTTCTCTAGATCCATAAATGCTCAATATATATATTTTTTTTCTTTTGCAAAGTATTTCTCATTTACCTGTCTCACAGCAAACATTTGATCCACACAACCTCTACCACTTCTAAAACCACATAGTTTTTCAGCAAGCACACGATCCAACATCGCTCTCACTCTTCTAATTGAAACTCTTCCATTCAGCTTCCCAACAACCCTCAGTAGACTTATACCTCTAGAATCACTGCACTCAGATCTGTCACCTTTCCCCTTGTACAATGGAACTACACACGCACTACTCCAATCTACCAACACTTTACTAGCCTCGAAACACACATTAAACAAGCATACCAACCATTCTACAACCACATTTCCTCCTTTAGAAATTAGAAATTCGACCGTGCAGCCATCCATACCTTAAGCTTTCCCATTTTGCATCTCATCCAACGCACCTTTCACTTCTACACTTAATATTTGACTTCTATTCACTTCTCCAAACACAGGCATTCTAACATCACTTCCAACAGCTACTCCTCTTGCAACCCTATCATCCTTCACATTCAGCAGTTCTTCAAAATACTCCACCCATCTCTTCCTCACATCACAACCCTCCACTAGCAGCCTACCATTTGCATTCTTCACTCTTACCTCACTCTCCACCTGTCCTTTCCTAATTCTCTTCACTTCTTTCTAGAAAACCTTCCTTCTCTCCATGAAGTCCCCTCCCAACTTTTTCCCCACTCCTCATCTGCCGCCCTCTTTGCTCTCCTTACCATTCTTTGCATCTCTTCCTTCCTCTCCTTATACTCTTCGAAATTATGTTGCCTGCCCCTTTGCAGCCACCTTTTGAATGCCTCCCACTTTCTTATCACAACCGCTCCTACTTCTCTGTTCCACCATTCACTCCTCTTTCTAATCCCCCTTCCAACCTTCCTTACCCCACACACTTCCGTTGCATATTTTCCCACTGCTTCTTTAAATAACTTCCATCCCCTTCCACTTCACCAACCTCATTTACCTTCACCCTCCCATACTCTACTTTTAACTTCTCCTGATACTCACACTCATGCTCAGATTCATGCAACTTGCTTACATTTAACACCAGCCTTCCACTCCTTTTTACATCTCCCCACACTCCACTTACTCTCAACTTTCCCTCTACCAAGTAATGATCTGATTTTTCATTCATCTCACCATGGAACACATGCACATCAAGCAAACGACCAATCATTCCCTTGCTAACCAAAATATAATCAATCAATGCTCTCTCCACTATCACATAGTTGCTGTTAGTCTCCCACAGGCGAGATAAACTCGTTATCTGCTTGTTACTGAATGGCAAAAGTTTAGGAAAATAAAACTCTTCTACTTGATAAATTGCTATAGGAAAAATAGTGATACAAATGAAAATGTAATAGATGATAATGATTGGGTCACAGAGTATAGATAATAATTGTTTGGTCGATGAAATACGGATAATGGAATATGGATGGTAATAACTAAATTAATGGAACTGAATGGAGCTAAATTTATGAAGTAATTTAATGGAACTAAATTTATGAAGTAAATCAACAGAGCATGGACAGGTGGGAAGGAAACACTGTAGAAAATAAACCAAAACCTTAAATAAATCACCTGTCTATAGGTGAAACTAAGAAACCAGTGGAGAAAGTGTGAGGAGATTGGGGATGCAACGTGCAAACATCTTAACTAACAACTCAATATAATACATGCAAAAGATATTTACAGAAATAATGAGAGACTAAGGTTTTTATAAAAAGAAACACATAACTTAAAGAAACATATTACACTATTTAACTTGAATGAATGGCAACAGAAAATAAAGTAAATTCTATAACTCAACACAATAAGAGCTTAAAATAATAAATGATCTAATAGACATAAAACAGCAAAAAAAATAACTGAATTTCAACAAAATAAATAACAACAGAACAAGCAAGTAACAAAACATAGCAAAATTACTCACTTATCCTTAAGAAGGATAACTCATTAATTCACCACCAGTGCAACTGGAGCTTCACTTTTGTTTGGAATTATCTTAGGATATTTTCTAATACTTAATAGTAATTAAATTTATACCAACTGAAAAAAATGATAATTTACAATTAGGCTATAATCAAAAAGAAAATAACAATAAAGATCATTCATGTAAGAAGCGGCATGAAGGCTGTGCTATAAAAAGTAGTGACACAACCTCCGGTTACAACACCTCCATTCGTCCTCAAATATATATACTTGTTTATACTATTTTTCTCAAACACACTATTCCCAATCACTAACTCACTCTCTACACATAACTCCACCAAGTATTCCCTCTCATTCACCCCAGCTACTCCATACCTACCAACAACACCATCCACCACCTCATCACCCACTCTTACATTCAGGTCCCCCATCACCACAACTCTACAACCATTCCCCACTCTTGCAACACATTCTGACAACTTCTCCCAAAACTCCTCTCTCTCCTCCCCACTCCTCTCCGATCCCAGTCCATATGCGCTCACAAACACCCATGACTACGGAGATTTTACTCGCACCCACATTATTCTTGCTCACAACTCTCCCCATTCAACTACTTTCTCTCTGATTCTAACACTCAATAATATAGCCACACCCTCTCTTGCATGTCCCCCATGCACCCCAGATACTCTTCCACACACATTCCCAAACATCAACTCACCACTACCTTTCAACTTCGTCTCACTCAGGGCCAACACATCCATCTTCCGGCTTATCAATCTTCCGATCTCCTCCCTCTTATTCTCAGTTGCTCTACTTCCACACCCCCTTACATTCATAGATCCTTGTATTAGGGTTTGAGTGGTCTTTTGACCCCCTCTCACCCCCTTCATTGGCCTGCTGCCTCTCGGGACAATCACTACAGAGGGAATCCCCAGTCCACTCGTACCGTCCACTTTAGCCGCCTCTTACGACACGCAGCGGACCACAGTGGGAGAATTCTAGAAACCCCCCCCACAGGGGGGGGGGAGGAGGGGGAGGGTTTTCTAATTGTTAAAAAATATATTTCATCAGAAGACCGTATCTTATATACAAATATGTCATAAGTCTTGATAGGATCAGCATTTTTTCTTCATGTTTAAGTGATAATTGCACCTTAGGACCACACAGTGGAGAGAAAATTGGAAGCTGCTTGTGATAAAATGAGACTACCGGCAGAGAATAAGGAATGAACGACAGAAAATCCTTGAAAGGGACAGGCAATGTCAGCAAGTGAAGCGAACTGCAATGAATGATGTACAACATGAAGAGTACCTTCAGCAAAACAGTTCAAGACAGCAAACCATGCGTGGAAATATAGACAAGGAGCAGCAATCTTGGTACCTTGAGCAGCAAAGAAATTTATTTCAGTAAAGAAGGCAAAATAAGAACAAAGAGCAGCAATCGCAGTATCGCGGGCAGCAAAGACATTTATCCCAGTAAAGAAGGCAAAATATGGATGAGGAACAGCGGGCACAGTACCTTGAGCGTCAGAAAAATTTGTTTTGGCAAAGAAGGCACAATATGGATGAGGAGCAGCAAAGGGCTAGGTTACCATAGGTTAAATAAAGTTGATGAAATTTTTTCACGGGTCCACGGTTTTTTGTTTGACATATCAGGATAGCTTCAGTTAGGATACGATAAGTTAGTATATGTTAGGTTAGGATAAGTTAGGTTCGAATATGTTATGTTGAAATTTGTTGGGTAATTTTGACCAAATTTTTTCATAGGACCACGGGTTTTTATGTTTGACATATTATCGGGATAGGTTTAGTTAGATTTGGTTGGGATGTTAGGTTAGGATAGGTTAGCATAAGTTAGGTAATGTTAATCGGTTTGGTTAGGGTAGGTTAGAATAAGTTAGGTTATGATAAGTTAGGTCCTGATAAGTTGGGTTAGGTTAGCATAGATTAGGTAATGTTGATGGAATTTTTTCCCAGGTCCACAGTTTTTTTATTATTGACATATTAGCAGGATCGGTTTGGTTCCTATAGGTTAGGGTAGAATTGGTTAGAATTTCTTAGGTAAGGGAAGGTTAGGTTAGAATATATTGTTAGAATTGGTAGTAATGTTGACCGAATTTTTTCACAGGTTCACCTAGCTGAATGATGACATTGGTCAAGTTAGGTTAGGATAGATTAAGATACATTAGGTTAGGTAAGGATAGGTTAGGTTATGTTGACAGAATTTTTTCATGGGTCCACGGTTTTTTATGCTTGACATACCAGGAACGGTTCGGTTAGGATAGGGGAGGGCTTAGGTTAGAATAGGCTATGTTGGAATTGGTTAGACAATGATGACCAGGTCCACCTAGCTTAACAATGACATTGACCATGGAAGTTCCATGAGTCCTACTAGTGAATTATTAATCTACTAGTTTTAAACACACTTTTGAAATTTACAGGTGTAATTGTTCAAAAAGAAGCATATTTCAAGTATCATTACATCGGTACCATACTACAAATTTATTTAAATATTTGATTAGACAAAAGATAATTTTATCTTTTTCTAGTTTTGTTTTCAGCTAATTTCAATCGTTTAACATTTTAACAAAATACTAAATTATATGAAAACCAATTTCAAAATTTCAATTGCTTCCCTGCCAATGTTGGGTTACTATACTGCATATATTTTGCATTAAAATAGGCTTATATTAACTTCATTCCATATAATTCTGCGCATTAAATAACTCAAGTTAATGTTATGATTAGGATTATAATGCATGAAGAACGATCATGTAGTGGAGGACACTCTAATTTTTTTAATCGATCATCTTCGAGGCATGTTGGTGTACACGCTAACGGCCGTTCAAATCTGCTTCTTCACATCAAATTTGAGATGACAAACAAACAAGGATGCTGTCCAGCCAGAGGAGTTGCCAAATGTTGACATCGGAAAGGTTCTGGTATAATTATTGCTTATATCATTTTACAGCTGAATATCAATTAGATTATCACTCTTATTATTGAGAACATGTTTCTATTACATGTAAAAGTCAATACACTCTACTCAAATGAAACCGCTTGCTCGTAGAATTAATCCGTCTCAAGACTGTAAAGTAATCCTTATGTAAAGGCAGACATCAGATGCTAGCGCTACCCTCCTTGAGGAACCCAAGGGCAAAAGAGGAGCTGTGACTGGTGAAAGGAGGAAGTTCTCCTTGGCAGCCCTTCAAGGTTTGGCTTTGCCTTGACTCTATTATACACAACCAATGACCTACTAACGTGAAAACAATCAAGGAGCGTATCATAATCATCCCAGAACCCATGAACGAGATGAGTGTCTTATTATATGTGCATTTTTCCCTCAGCACTCTCTATGTTTGCCATTCTGCACGTAGGTTTATTGACGTTTTGCCTTAAGCATGCGAACGTAATATTACTTGGTATGTGGGCTAGGTGCGTTAGATTCATTTTGATGTATCAGATATCTCTGTTGCGCTCAAATGATCACGTAACTATCTTTTAGGTAATAAGCAAATGATGAGGTCAAGTCTCATGATTACCCCTGAAGGATGGAAAGAGTGAATTGATATTATTAGAAGGTAGCACGGTATTTGTGAAGGAGAGAATAGTAATCGATTTTCCGATTTTTGGTACTTGAATAATGGTACTTAGATCAAAATAATCAATTTTTCTTCCACACACTTTCTGTCGTAAATGAGTTCTTAACGAGTTGTAGCTGTAAGTTACCTACCACAATTTTATTCTTTCAAGCGCAGGAAAAATCGGTTGGAAGGGAGGATCCTTAATGGACTCTCCCTTCCGACGGCTGTAATGCAATTGAATGATCGTTATGTTAGGTTACTTTAGGTTAGATTAATTCAGCTACGTTACATCACATCACCACTATAACTTGTTGAATACTCATTTGCAATGGAAAGTGCACAGAAGAAAATTGTTTATTTCAATCTAATTACCTATATTCAAGCACCAATAATTGGAAAATCAATTACTGTCCTCTCCTTCACATTTACCAGTAACACTACTAAATGTCATAACTCATGTTCATTATCAATGATTCATGCAAGAGAGCTCACGTCATGACTTACGTCAAATAATCATTATTGGGTTCCTTCAATGACCAAGCGCGGTGCCAGTGTGTCTATCGATTAATTGATACCATGATATGGACATCAAGTCTCATTAACCTTCAATTAAATAAAATAGAATAATGTGACACAAAAATGTCACAACAAAGATGCAAACAAATGACGGCCAATATTGAATTTAATGTTGTCAACGATTTCAATAATTTTGTTGACACATATGGGTAATATGATACAATTGAAGACATTATACATGAATGACATTGTGCTTGCAAATGCTTAGTTTTTAAGATATTTAACTTTGAAGTGTAGAGAAATCAGCCTGCTAATTGTTTCACCACTAGGAAGCCGACGTGTCAGGATGCCAACCAAGCAGGGGTTAGCTACTCCGGCTAAATAGCTAGGTCAAGATACTAGGTTAAGTTGCGGCACAGACAGGTAAATAACAATAATATTTAAAAGGCAATGAGTATGACATGAACATATACAAACTCAAGGAGTGTCCTGCGGGAGCCGTCTCTCTACACGAGATCATAACTCTCCCGCCGACTAAAACACCCCACAGAAGCAAACTAAGCTCTAACAACTAAATGATTGCACCGGATTCCACAAGCACAGATTAGTGGACTTACAAACATCAGGCAGGAGAACTTTATTTAGCCTGCTTGTAAAGTGCACTGTATGAAGGTCCTAACAAAACTGACAAGCTTCAGTTGTGTAGCCTCGAACTTTGGCTTCAGAATGGCCCAAACCAGCAGTCGCAGGACGGAGCTCTATGTACATAACAGCGGTACCCTCACGGTACAAAGCACATGAAATAATTTCACTACACTACTTCCTTTTCTCGATTTAGTACGAACCGCCATTAATACTCGAACACTACACATTTGACTGGGCAATTACTTATAAGGTTTGCTACATACATTATCGATCTAAAGTTTACAATATTATCCGACGTCATGGTTCTTCTGCCTTCCAAGCTCCCGCCAGTCTTGCAGGTGGCGATGAAATGTCATGCTGTAGATTTGCCGGGTGCATGCTGAAACAACCACAGA
Source organism: Platorchestia sp. MABIK (assembly GCA_014220935.1). Taxonomy (NCBI): domain Eukaryota; kingdom Metazoa; phylum Arthropoda; class Malacostraca; order Amphipoda; family Talitridae; genus Platorchestia; species Platorchestia sp. MABIK. The sequence continues at coordinate 105,287 of JACJUY010000875.1, read as the reverse complement.
CTGTACACCGGTGACTGCTCCTCCACAATGCAAAGTGGTGCTGAGCCCAGCTTTACTCCAGCAGCAAAAACCAGTGGCGTGTCAAAAAACCAAAAGTCCACACCCCATGGCGTGTCCTGCTCGCAATATGGACCACGATCTCAGCATAGTAAACGCCTCTGCCAGTCACATCCAACCCAGACATCCAAGGGGCTTCAAGCCAGTCGGGTTGCGATGGAAGGCAATCACCAGTACCTGCCGCGCCTCAGAAGACATCTCCAGGGTCGGGACACAAACAGGCAGCCCAGGTTGGATAATCCCACCTTGTGCCACTTTGGCCTTGGCCCATCACCCACAGCAATGGATCTCTGGTCCTGAAACAATTCGAGCAGTATTGAAACAGACATTCAGCATTAATAATCTAACCTCATTTTGGGTCTCAACTGAGTCAAGCCGCTGTCCCTTTCCTCGCCTTCATCAGCCGAGGCAGAGGTTCGTATGTCCGGGTGCGCTCTCTCCAATGGCGATCACCCCCGAAACCCAATAAATCGGAGGTGCCTTCTATTGTAGCTCCACCCCCACTTGCCTCTTCCCCACTAAAGAAGGCCCTGCGTTCTGCTTTCGGCACCTCTGCTTGTGTCATTCATAACAGCGGGGGTTCCGGGTACTGGCCGATGAACCCCAAAACATTGAGGCTCTCCTTGCCCAACGGAGGATCCGGGTACTTCCCGATGAATTTTGAGAAGTCCCCGCTCGTGTCCTTGCCTGTCACCTTATCCTGCTTCATTCCTGGCAACGGCGGTAGCGGATGACCCCAAGGGAGCCACTCGGTCTTCTCCATCCTTTAATCATGCTACAACAGCCCCGTCTTCCCTCGGCCCCACTTCTTGACGTGTTCTCTTGCATGACTGCCTTTGCGGCAGACCTTCTGCGTTGTTCTTAATCTCGGCACCGTGTGATGGCTCCCACTCTCCTCAGGTTTGCACTGGCTGACCCATAGTTTCCATGGTATCTCTTCAATTGCCTCACGTGCACTTTAAAGGGAGCCTTTTGCCGCTGCAGATCCCATATCATGTATGAGACCTGGTTCCTGTCAACCTCAAGCACCTCGTATGGTCCCTGGAACTGCAGAGCCAATTTATGCCTCTCATCCCCTCATGCATAGGGCATCCGCCGCAGGACCAGCTCTCTCATCGCGAACGGCCGGAACTTCGGTCAAGCGGGTCGCCACATTCGGGGTGGCCCTGGCAGATCTGGCACTGCCACCTCCTTAACAAAGAACTCACTCGGGGCTCGACCTGTCTCACTGCAAGTAAACCTATTGTATTGACTCGTAACTCTTGCTATCTCCAGATCCTAGCTTTTGGGCTTACCAGTGCAGGCCGTGACAAGCCTTTCTTTAATCGTCCGGTTGAGTCTCTCTAAAGGTCCATTGGGATGCGGAGCGTAGGCAATTGAGCGCTCATGCCGCACTCCATACCGGTCTAACAATTGTCCGAATAATCTGGCTCAAAACTCTGGACCATTGTTGGACGGCAAATTTTAGGGGTCCTAAGGCAAGTGGCCAAAATGCCATATAATGCCTGGGCTACTCCCGGCGCTGCTTTTGAGCGTATAGGTACCGCATGGTCAAACTTTGAGTATAAGTCAATGCCCACCAGCAGCCCTATATGTCCCCTAGGTGTGCGCGGCAGTTCAATTAGATCCACCGCATAAACATACGGCGCAGTGCATTTCGCACTCATCCTGTATAACGGGAAGTCCTTAGAACTTGCTCCTTTATGCAGTTGGCATGCATGACATTCTCTTACCACCTTTTTATGGTCTTGTAGGGGCTGGGATGAAAGTAGCATTGACGAAACACTTTAAGACCATAGTCTGCCCCACATGTGCTACATGTTTATGAAATTGTCTAACTAAGCTCTTCAATTGACTGTCTGGTACCACTGGTAGGAACTTTTCCTCAACCCCTAACTTGCATTTGTAGCAAATAGCATCGTTATGTATCACTAAGTTATCGAAATGTCTTCAAAATTGTCCTAATACGGGGTCTTTTTCCTGTTTTTCCATGGCCTCGTGCACCCTCACCAACCTCTGATCCCCCAGCTGGTGCAGCCTGAACATCCCTATTTCCTCCCCTAACCTGAGGTCAGCAAACTGGGGAGTACCCCCCTGGCTACATTGCCCCTGTGGTGCTACCATATTGACCCCTCCCTCTGGTATACATGCTGTAATAATATTAAAATGTACGCCACCTTTGCACTCTAATGTAACAGTCTTTTTCTCTCCCTCATGATTTGCAACAACCAGCCCTCCTGGCTTACAAACTACCTCTATTCTCAAGCCAAACAATTGTGCAAATGCTACCAGAGCCTCCCATGGAGGGAAAACATCGGGATTTTCCTAACTTAATATCATCTTTCGATCCGCGGCCTTACCAGTTCTCCCAAATGCTTTGGGTACCTGCAACAATCTATCTATAGCCTGCTCTCAGAGCGTCAATGCGTCTCCCAGACCTGAGGCTTGGCTCAATGCCATAAACAAGGAATTTGGCCCCTTTCAACTTCGGTTACCTGATATTCCCCAAATTCTGGCTTGGGCGCATCTTTGTCTTCCTCCAGAACTGGCCAAGGAAAATTCACACGGGACAGACAGTCGGCGCCTACATAAGCTTTACCGGGCACATACTCTATGCTATACTGGCCGACAGCCAAGTCAGCTAATGTCCTCATCAGTCGGTCGTTGGCACGTTTCATTATGTTCAGGTATATCAGGGGCTGATGATCCGTTCTGATCACATATTTCCTACCACTCAAGTAAATTCCGAAATGATTAACTGCAAACCTAATTGCTGCCAGTTCCTTGTCAGCCACGCTATTTCTCATTTGGGCCTTATTAAAACTGACCCCGGCATACCAAATTACTCTCTCCTGACCACCTTGCACACGAGACAGCACTGAACCAGCTCCCCATCCACTGGCGTCAGTCGTCAACACGAATGGTTGTCAAGTCACAAAGTCTGGGTATGCTAGAATTGGAGCAGTCACCAATGCAATTTTTTCGTCCTCAAACGCTTGCTGGCACTCGGCAGTCCATTCCCATTTCCCCATGGCTGTCGCTTGGTATAAGGGGTGTAGCAAATTGGTGGAGTCCTTTATAAAGCTCTTATAATAGTTCACCATGCCCAGGAATGATCTTTACTGTCGCACCGTGCGTGGCACCAGGAACTCTTGAATTGCTATGGCATTCCTTTCTAACGGACTCACGCCCAGTCTACCAACAGAGTGCCCCAAGTAATCAACCTGCTCCTGAAATAAACAGCATTTTTCCAAGTTCATCTTGATTCCGTGAACCTGAAGCCAACCGAACACCTTCTTCAGCGCCTGGACATGTTCAGCAAACGTCCCACTAGCCTCCAAAATATCGTCAAGGTAAGCCTGTACAGTGACTCGGTAACTCCTTAATTACCAAACTTATTTACCATGAGAACTTAGCCGGTCCGTTGCATACCCCAAATGGAAGTCCAGTAAATTGATATATAGTTTCGTAACAGTAGAGCAATAGGGTTATAGGAACGTCGTTTATAAAATTGAACAAACGGACACGTACATATCAGAAATACGGTTTTGACGTTAACGATAGGTTAGGTTAGGGAAAGTTAGGTTAGTTAAGGACAGCGTCCCCCATTGGAATCCAGGATTTTGAGACCATTTAAGAAATAGGGATTATTGCTGCTATAGGAAGTGTAAGAGGTCAGGGACATCCTGTGAAAAATGAGACTCGAACGTTCACTCGTTCGCCCGCTACGGGGGTTTGAAGTATGGGAGGGAGGGGGAAGTGGTATTTTATCATGTTACACCTCCCCCTTGGCTCTTTCTTCACGGTACGATGTTACCAGGAGGCCTTCTAAGGTTCTCATCACGCACTATCGGATGTGGTTTTTATTGTATTTTGTGAGAATATGGGTTTGTATGCTTAATTTGTGTGTTCTTTGTTTGTTTCCAAATTGTTCAGTAATACAGAAGCCATTATCCTCTCCCACAAGGGGAAGAGGATACCAAGGTGATTGAATGGACTGACGAGATGAATAGTTCTTTTGAAAGATTGAAGGTGGATATGCGCAATGATATCGAGCTAGCATACCCTGATTATGGAAAGGATGCTAATAAATTGGAACTTTGGGTTGATGCCTCAGGGCATGGTGCTGGTGCTTATTTAGCTCAGGAACAGTTAGGTTGTCTATTGGTTTTGCATCTATGGCTTTCACCCCCTCACAACAGAATTACTCTACCCTGGAATGGGAGTTAACTGCTTTGAGGAGGGGAGTGAAGACATTTAAATCATTTTTGTTTGGGGTAGACTTCATTCTGTTCACTGATCATCAACCGCTTGTTCATTTACTTAACATGAAATTGGTGAGTGCACGGTTGTTAACAACTATTGATGAATTGTCAGATTTTTCTTTTGAAATTAGGTATCTGCCTGGTCATTTGAATTCAGCGACTGATGCGTTATCTCGAGTTGGTTGCCCCGCTTGGGAACCAAATTTGAGTGTTCTAACCACTCTTCCGGAGGGCCTAGTGCATGATGGACCACTGATTCCTGGTGGTGGAGACTCCTTTTTCCTAAGCTTGCATCGAGTGTTGACTTGCAGTGGTACACCAGACAAAATCCCACCTCATGCACAAGCACTGAGGGAACAGTTGGTTGATGAACTGTTAGCTAATTTTTCAAGATACAAAATGAACGTGAACAGGGAGTCACGCAAACGGCTCAAGCTCATGAGGTACGGGGGTCAGCTTCCTTCGTTGGAAGTACTCTTGTCTGCCAGTAAAATTTTTAAAGTAAAAATATTTGTTTACTTCTGGTCATAACAGCCTGTGATCTACCAATTTAAGGACTGCCCTATGGTTGTTCACTTGGAATGCCCGGGTGGGGTGCACTTCAATCCCCTCGTGGAATTGCGCAATTACAACACCCCCGATTTGGCAGTTTGTTCATTGTATTCATGTAATGATAGCCTTGTTTGCAAAACACCCTTGACCACTGACCTTGCAAGGGGGGAGAGCAAAGGGGATAGCAGCGATGAACTTCTTGAATTACTTTAGAACAAGGAGAAGGTTCCCTGCTGTTCACATGGTCTGGGACCTTAACCTCAAATTTGGGTTCATGCTAAGGGGATGGATCCCTGTGCAGTGGTTGACTCGGGAGCTGAGCAGAGCTTGATTTCCTGTTCTGCTTTGAAAATTTTGCAGCAGTGTCAAGAAGTTGTTGTTGTGAGAAAGAATTTGTGTACTATTATTGGGTTGATAGGACAGAGAGTGTCAATTAACCAGACGGTATCTTTAACGCTCCCGCTTGGGTCTGAGATTTCATTAGAACCATTTAAATTTGCAATTGTACCTGATGATGTCTTGCCACACTGTTTCTTGATTGGAATTGACTTTCTAATGACCAATAACCTTAGTATTGATTTGTATTGTAATACCTTGAAGCAGTCAGATAGAGTAGTTGCTCAATTGTGTTATCAACGACCTTTGTGGCAAGATGAAATTTCTGTGTTGGTGGCTATGTCTGAAGAATTGTCAGAGTCCCATGAGTTGCAGTTGGTAAATAATGAAGGTGAAACCTGTATACAATTGAGTGGACAATCAGAGGAAATTGGTGGATTGTCGTTTATGCAGGATGAAGAAACTGTTAAGGGTGTACAGGAATCAGATCCCATTATCTGTTCAGTCATAGACTGCATCAGGAGGAAAGTGTAACCTGCAGAATGGCCTGAGTCCTGTTAGCCTTTTTCAAGATATGGTTCAAAGTTATCCTTAGTCAATAATGTTCTCATTTATTTGGATCAAATGTCAGTTGTGGTGTTCCCATTTTCTCTTTTACTGGAGCTCACAATTTGCTTACATTATAATTTTGCTCATATTGGACATGAGAAAGTTTGGAAGCTACTGTTTAATTTGGTGTGGCATCCACTTAACTATCAAATTGTTTCTGATGTGTGTACCACACACTTCCAGTGCCAAGTCCTTAAATTCTTTTCATCTATCAGGATCCCTCTAACCCTTAAGATAAGGTCAGAGTTTCCTTTTCAGCTGGTGGCGGCAGACCTGATGGTGCTTCCTCAGACCCAAAGGGGTTACATTGGCTGCCTGGTGGTAGTAGATCACTATTCGAAATGGTTATCAGTGGCACCAATAAAAAATAAAAAGACTGAGACAATCATAGGTGCATTGACTAATCATGTTTTTCCTTCATTTATACATATGCCAATTTCAATGCTAACGGATACTGGGCCAGAGTTCTCATAAGCTGCATTTACATCATTTTTGCAAAATCTTGGCATTGGTCATTAGTTGACAACTCCTTATTGCCCAACCAGCAATGGTGCATGTGAAAGGGTTAATCAGACAATAAAGAATTTTTTTAAAAATCTTAACAAGCAAAATTATCAATGGGACTTGGATTTGTGGAAGGCTGTTGTCATTTACAAGCAAACCTATCATTCCGAAATTAAAATGTCACCATCCCAGTTTCTGTTAACCAAGAATCATACAGTACCTTTGCGGTTGCCCATTGCTGTGGGTTTGCAGAAGTGGCACCTTGGCCACCCAAAGTTTGCTCCATTCAAAGTTGGTCAAGCTGTCCTGATGAAGAATGAAAAAGAAGGTTTCCAGACTGTGAATAAATTTATGGCTAATTTTTGTGGCCCATTCATTGTGGCTAAAGTTGATGAAAATGGCTTGACCTATGTGTTACATGATCCTAAGAGTGATGGAACTATTCGTGCTCACCATACTAAGCTGCGAATGTACAAGACTCCTCCTAAGTATTTATCTGATGCACTTCAGTCTATGGGGTTGGCAACAGAAGTACAGCCAGTGACCAAGGCAGAGATAGCATCCCTGAATCGGTTAGACTTAACACCTTGCGTACGCCCTGGGGCCTTGGAGTCTGATACCTCAAGTGAATTGTCGGTCAGAGAGGAGTTTGGGTCAGAGGCTAGTGATGTCTCTTTTTCGGGATTTTCAACACAGGCTGAATCTGACAAAGTGTCAGATGATTTTCAAGAACGCCATTCTAAATCCGTAATAGAGAAACCGTGGCCTAGTAATACCATGTGTGGTAATTGCCGTGGTTGTGAGTTGGAGTTTAAGAGTGAAAGATTATTTTTATTGCTAGCATTTGATGAGCCTTGGAATAGAATTCAAAGGCAAACAGCATTCACTAAGTGTCCCTTAAGGGTTGACGATTTGCTAGTGTGTTGCCCAATTTTGAATATGGATCAGGAAGCTGGTGAAGCAGAGGAGTCCTTTGATTTAGGCCAATCTTATGAAATTAACCAGGAACCACAAGGGTCTGCAGCAGTGGGTGCACTGCACCGTGATGCCACGACAGGGCAGGATAAGTCAACCATTGCTGAGCTTGAAGATTTCATTCTCAGTTATAGCAGTGACCTGTTATTTGATGGATTCACTGATAACCCACACCCACTAGCGTGTATTGCTCAGCTTAATGCTGCTAGACAGCTAATTGATCAGCACGAGTCTCCACTATTACAACAGACGAGGTCGAGGGGCCCGGTTCAAGGGTTACCAAATGTTCAACCTACAATTTTAGAAAGGCAAAATAAAAAGAACTAGAATCTTAATGGAAGGTTCTTGATTATTTTATGGTACCCTAGGCTGTGCCACAATTGTAATGTATGATGTATAACAATGTTCTGGATGGTTTTGTTGTTTCAGTAGTATAGCTTTGTGTATTACCTTTGAACTAGGTACTTACACACCCACCTTTTGTTTCGGCAGTGTTTAGAGAATTGTACCATTACTCGTGCGTGTGTTTGGTAATGCCTTTGTGCTGTGGTTACACGAGTCATTCACTATAGTACTTATGCAGTGTCATTTTGTGTATAAATTTTGTTGGACTGGGTTGGTGAGATGCAATTCTTTTGTTGGTTGCAATTACTGTCAGATTGTGGTTCTTGGTTGTGATGTCATGGTTGTCATTGTCGGAGTAGATTCACCACCCCGATAGCTTGTGCTGGTGGGGGGGCATGTTACCGGGAGGCCTTCTAAGGTTCTCATCACGCACTATCGGATGTGGTTTTATTGTATTCTGTGAGAATATAGGTTTGTATGCTTAATTTGTGTGTTCTTTCTGTTTGTTTCAGCCTAAATTCTTGCTGTGCTATGAACTATAATTGTACATAAGTTAATCTTAAGCCTTGAAGACCTGGCTTGCTTAAGTTCCACCATCTTGGAAGGTGATTTTAATGGTTCTTTTAGTTAAGGAGCAGGTGCATTGTTGTGAATTTTCAGTTGATCAATTTTGGTTTTTGGTTTGGTTAGCTTTATTTATTTTGTTTTCATTGTGAGATGTTCATTTTGATTGATTTCCTTTATTTTGAGTTGAGTTTGTTCTTTATGTTCATTTTACTTTCATAATTTGCATTTATGATTTATTTTGATTTACTTTGCTTTATGAGATTTATTAGCTTCAGATTTCTGTTTAATTTATGTTTGTTTTATTCTTTTTGTAAAGCCTGGTCATGGGAGTGGCTTGCGGTTCTTGTACTTATAAGTTGCACTCATTCTTTTCAGCCGGCAAGTCAACACCTCATGTCCATGCTCCCTAGTCCCTACTCTTGGCTCATCTTGTCATACCTGTTTTTACATTCTCTACTATTTGCTGTGCCTCTGGATTAGTATTTCCCACATTTTGGTTCTGAGTAAACTATAATAAACACTAAAATTTCATTTCACCATTACATCAATCAAGATTCACTATACAAGATCGATGTTGTATTATGGGAAATTCTGACCCCGCAACAACGACGTTGCTCTGGCATTTCCTATGTCTCTGATTGCTCTATTATGATTTCAGAGGTCTAACCTGAACCAAAATTTTTTAAACATTTTTAATTGAAATTGTTTATGTTTATTTGTTTTGCTTATAATGTAAACAATGGACTTTGGGGTTTCAAACTGCATCTCCTCCTACAGTTTTTAAGCTACAGTAATGATTTTGGTATCATAGGATGTGGAAAGCAGAGGGCTTTTCAGGAAATTCTAATTGACTTCATCCTTAATTTTTGTTCATAAGTTATGTCATAAATCTGCATTTTTCAAAATTAAATTTTGCTCTTGATTTTTTTTCACTTTTTTTATTAAAACTGAAAATTTGGGAAACAGCATAGGACTTCCTGAAATTTCCACGTCTTTCCGCATCCAATGATACCAAAATCATCACTTTTACTCAAAAACTCTCGGAGGAGATGCATTTTGAAAAACCCCCTCCCCCAAAAATCTCGTTTTCAATGAATATCTCGTTTTCTATGGGGAAAATCACATTTTTTCGCGAATAACAAATGATTCCCAATTGCATTTCCTATCAGTATACCAAATTTCATTGCTCTAGGTTGAATAATAAAAAAGAAAGTCCGTTTGGGGGGGACGCTGTCCTTAAATAAACTAAGTAAGCCTAAAAACTAAGTAAGCCTAAAATAACTTGACCATACCAAGGCCAATGTCTCCCGCCAAGAAGCTTTGCGTGTTCCACGTCCGCGAAATGCCAGAAGAGCCATATCAAAACTGCCATTGCTGCCATTCTTACCTGAATGTTATTTTTGCCATATCTTGAAAATTAAGCACTTGCGAGCAGAATGTCATTCATGTAAAACATTTTAAAATGTCTTCAATTACCTAAATTTTCAAGTAAAATAATGAAAGTGGTTGACAACATTAAATTCAATGTCAATATTGATTTTAGGCCTTTCATGGAAATTAAAAATTCCAATATAAAGAATCACTATAGGAACACATTTAAAAACGTTTTACATGAATGACATTCTGCTTGCTGATGCATTATTTTTGAGTTATTCAACTTTGAAGTTATAAGAAAGTCGTTTATAAAAGTGAAGGAACGGACACGTATATATGCTGTAACGAGGTATTAATGTAACAATGGGTGAGGTTAGGGTAGATTATGTTAGGTTAGTTAAATAAATTAACCTAAAATAACATAAATCAACCTAAAATAGCTTACCTTACCCTACTCAAATCGAGGCTGTTATTTTTGCGCCAAGAAGTGAGCATGTCCCGCCAGAAAAGTGGGCGTCACCCAACAATGCGGTGACTAAGCAACCTACCATATGTTTTTCCTATCTGAACGTAATTATTGTTATTTCTCTAAAAAAAAGCATCAGCGAGCAGAATGTCATTCACGTAAAAGGTTTTTAAAGGTGTTCCTTTAGTGATTCCTTGGAACGGAATTTTTAATTTCTGTGAAAGGCCTTAAATCAATATTGACCGAATTCAATACTGACCCAAATGATATGCAGCAATGGAAATCACTCAACAAAACAACCTACATAACACTAATGTTGTACATGAAATTTATCCAGGAACATGTGAAATACAACAATCTTACTTTTAACATGGGCTATACAATTTTTAATTTTATATTTCTATTACTTAAGATACACAAAATAAAATTTAATCATATCAACTAGAATTTTACTCTATAATAAAATTTAATAATTAAAAAGTATCAATTTTCCATCTTTGATTCTAACCGGTCAATATTGGGTTTAATGCGCTCACGGAAATTAAGAATTCCATTCCCAAGAATCCCTAAAGGAACACAATAAAGAACGTGTTACATAAACGGCATTTTGCTCGCTGATGCGAAATTTTTGAATTATTCCACTTTGAATTTATGGGAACGTCGAACATAAAAGTGAAGGAACGGACACGTAAATGTGCTGAAATACGGTTTTGACGTAACGATGGGCGAGGTTAGGGTAGGTTATGCTACGTTAGTTAAATAAACTAGCCTAAAAAACATAAATCAACCTAAAATAACTTACCTGAACTTACCCAAACCGAGGCTGTTAATTTTGCATCAAAAAGTGGGAGTCTCCCGCCAGAAAAGTGAGCGTGACCCAACAATGCGGCGACTAAGCAACCGACCATATGTTTTTATCTGAACGTAATTATTGTTATATTTCGAAAATAACGCATCAGCGAGCAGAATGTCATTCGTGTAAAACGTTTTTAAATGTGTTCCTTTAGAGATTCTTTGGAACTGAATTCTGAATTTCCGTGAGCGCATTAGACCCGATATTGACCTTTCCATCATCAATTTTTACTAAAAATTTATTATTTCAATAAATTCAACATAAAGAGAAAATAAGAAAAGACTAAATATTTTAGTTTGCTTAACTGCATAACCTATCTAATTTTATATTAGATAGGTTAAATTTCGCGGGAGAGGACGCAACGTTATAGCCAACGTGGCAACGGCCACATTATTGCGGCCGCAACAGCAATTGCGATCGCTACTTTTCTGTTGCGGTGCAACAATTTTTGTAAAGTTGCGAATCTGTTTCGATCGCAACATTTGTCGATGTATCAGGCCGCAACTCGCAACCGCAACATCCCGATGGTAATTTAATTTCTAAAAATAACTTCAATAATGTTTAATTCACGTTTCATTCTCATTTGAAACTAAGCCGTACAGGGTACAACCTATCTGGCAACTGTTTATTATTAGCATTAGGCAATACAGTGATACACATACACTTTGCTTACAGTATATAAGTATATTTAATGTAACTCATTATATAACATATGTTATTAGGAATGATGTGAGTTTCAAGTTGAAAACTACGTGTTATACGGCAAATCTATACAGCTAGATGTTGCAATTTGCCAATGTACTTCACAACGACGATTTTATCTTGGCGTCCTCTCTGCACCCACATTTAAACCCTTTACTGCACAAATTTCTGTGTATTAAAAAATAAAATTTCTGGAACGTTCAAATTAGTTCTAATACATTATAAAATGCTATACTATTGTTAGTTTTCAGAAAACATCAATATTATAAGTTTTTAATAATGTGGACGAATTCGTCCAAGTGAGATTACCAGAATGGAAGCTAAAATGAACAAAAACGTCCAAATGAGATTTGGGGCTAATAATGACATAGTGTATTCAACCATAAGTTGTATTTCACAGGCAAATCACAAGAATATATTTTCCTTTGTGACTAGAAAATAATTCAATGAATAGAGGTCCATCTATATTATCATTATTATATAAGAGAGTTTTAGCCTCCCTTAACCACAACAAAGATGTTCTAAGAGAAGAAGGAGGAAGGCACCATTTAGTATGGAGTTGAGGGAACGTGGAATCTATGCACAAAGTGCACAGAAACAGTAAGCTTAGAAAGAAGTTCATGAAACAAGAAAAAGTTGTAGAAGAAAGTAGTAGGTGCTGAAAAACAGGACCGCAGTGAACCAAAATAGATGGTCCGTAACAAAACAAAACCTATTCTATTCTAACAAAAAAGAAGCCTACCTAACCTTTAGCTTGGGCCCTCATATAGTCCCCCTGGGAGTGATACAATTCCCATAGATACAATAGTTGTATCCCCCTGAGGGGAGGTCCATCTATATTGTAAGGTACCTTTATAAAATTAATATATTGTTTTACAACTGGAGAGCATAATCCCATGAATGATAAAGGTTATATAATCCATTTATATAGATAATATATGTCAGAGTAAAGAACTTTTAACATTTTGATATTGTTTTTAGTGGTTGTGAAATGCATAGAAACAGTTATGTCTCTGATTCAACCAGAGATTGACTCAGCATTTCTCGCACTGCACATTTGTCTTGCAGCTGGAACAATTCGTATTCTTGCAGGTTTTTCGCTCTTTGGTAATTTTGGGCCAATGTGCGACCTGATCATTGTGAATGGATGCTTCTGGTACAACTTGCATATATGTCACTCTCCGCCTTTTTCCAGTAATTATCTCTGGAGTAGACTCTCCTGATGCACTCGGTCTTCCACGTCAAGGACAAGACGAGATTTTGCCACTTTTCATCAAGGAAACGGCAATTCTTAGTTTGAACAAAGCTAGCGGCGATTTGTATTTTTCAGGAATTCTGAGTTTTTGGGCCTGACAGCATCATTGAAATCAATGTTTTTATTACAGTAGAGTTCTTTGTATTTGCTTTCGGTGACAATTCTGACAGCGAGAAACCTGTAAAATATTTTGGATCACTAAATAATCGTTTTGCAAGAGTTATAGAAAATAATTTTGATTACATAATAAAGTTTTATCATAAAAAATAAAGAAAAATATTACATTCATAACAATGATCAAGTACCGCAGAATTATTATAGATATGGTAAACTATATAATTATTTCAATAAATAAAGAATCATAATACATTCATAATTATATAGAACAATATGAAGAAAAAATGAATAATAACATCTCTGAAAATAAGAATAAAGTTGTTGGTATTCCTATTCAGACAAAAATGAAAACACAAATTACCAAGGTGGTGTTCTCAAATGGCCGAATTCGTCCACCGCATATTTTACTTCAATAAAACAATATAATTACTTCATCAACAAATTTTATAGTTTATATACGTCTAATGCACACACATGATTTATTTAGGGCTAATAACTTACTTGGAAACTCCGCCGTAGTGACTTCAAAATGGCGGGATGGCAACAGCAACGCACACAACAACCTCCCTCTACAAAATCATGTTGCCTACTGACTGCGTGGGTGGCAAAACGTTGATTGATTTTTTCCTACAATCTAATGAACTGGAGGCTTCGGTTCATCTGAGTTTCAGACGATATGCATCGATGTTTTATATACAAGAAATTTTTATTTTTTAAGGACAGCGTCCCCCATCGGAATCCAGGATTCTGAGACCATTTGAGAAATAAAGATTATTGCTGCTATAGGAAGTGTAAGAGGTCAGGTACATCCTGTGAAAAAATGAGACTCAAACGTTCACTCGTTCGCCCGCTTAGGGGGTTTGAAGAATGGGGGAGAGGGGAGGGGGAAGAGGTATTTCATCATGTTACACCTCCCCCTTGGCTGTTTCTTCACGGCATGACGGTGCTATGCCATTTCCTATGTCTCTGTATTGCTTCATAATGATTTCAAAAGTCTAACTTGAACCAAAATTTTTTAAAAGTTTTTATTTATAAATTGTTTCTGGTTTTTTGTTTTGCTTATAATGTAAACAATGGACTTTGGGGTTTCAAAATGCATCTCCTCTTACAGTTTTCAAGCTACAGTAATTTTGATTTCATTGGATGCGGAAAACCAAGGGCTTTTTAGGAAGTCCTAATTGACCTCACCATTACCTTTTTTTCACAAGCTATAACGTCATAAATCCCCATTTTTTGAAAAAAAAACTTGCTCTAAATTTTTTTCATTAAAACTGGAAATTTGGAAAGCGGCACAGGACTTCCTGGAATTTCCTCATCTTTCCGCATCCAATGATACCAAAATCATTACTTTTACTCAAAAACTGTCAGAGGAGATGCATTTTGAAAACCCCCCTTAAAATCTCGTTTTCTATGAATATCTCGTTTTCTATGGGGAAAATCGCATTTTTTCCCATATGACAAATGATTCTTAATTGCATTTCCTATCAGTACACCAAATTTCATTGCTCCAGGTTCAATAATGAAAAAAAAGGTCCGTATGGGGGACGCTGTCCTTAATGGACAAATTTGTCCAGTTGGGCAGTAAAGGGTTAAGCTAAAATGGCTAAACAAAGTTGAAAGAGTGGAGGTAATAACAAAAAAACTAATTGCCATCTTAAAAACAGATTGGAAAATGATATTTCAGCTGAGGAGAGCAGTGCCGAGGACATATGTAGATGACGAAGATGACTTCTTCAACGTCGTAATGATATTGGATGATAAGGAAGTAACGAAAGAAAAGTTTGTTGAAACAAATCAATGATTGGCTGAAACAGCCAGTAATCAATAGAACTAGCCACCCTGATATCCACGGAGCGATGTTTCCTTCAAGTGAATTTATCGCTTGTTCATCCAATTTAACACGCCAATACCATCAAACGCTGCGGTCAAATGACTGTTCTTCTTAGGCTGAGATATTTTGAGACCACAACATGCTTGGCTTTCAGACAAACATTTTGAAGTGTTAAACATTTTTGAAAAGCAACGTTGATCATCATTACAGTGAATTGACATTGTCACATTGAAATCATGAACCAGTATTAAATCATAACAGAGGAACAACAAAAAGCAGAGGAATATTGGATATCACAAGAGCATATGCATGGTTTTTCTTCATGCGTCACATAGGCTGTACAAATGTTCTACACTTATTTGTTTTCTAATTTTTTTTGCCATGTACACGGAACTCCTATGAAAACATAGCAACTAGCAAGGTACCTTTTCAATATTATTATTAGAAAATGGAATTTGTTTTATTGTTCATGCTATATTTACAAATGAAACATTTCTTTCTCCTTTTTTTTGCACTATTTGTATACTCTTATACGGAACTCCTATGAAAATATAGCTACTAGCCAGAGACCATTTTAACATTATTATAATTAGAAAATAGAATTCCTTGTATTTTTCATGCTATACTTACAAATGGAACGTTTCGTCAGTATCTTGATATTTCATTCAATTCTAGTCTACACATCTACTCGATCTATTAATTTTTTTAGTAAAACAATGCACTATTTTGAATATCTTATTTTTTTTATTCATAGCAATATAAACATAAAAAAACTGAATAATATTTAACTAAAATTATTTTTAAAAATTAAAAAGTTCCGGTTGCGATCGCAACTTTGGTTTTTCCAAAGGTGCTGTTGCGGTTGCGTCGCAACTTTTTATGGGGTGTTGCGGTTGCGCCGCAACATTTTAAAAGTTGCAGGCCCAACACTGCTAGTAAGAAATCATTCAACACACACACTTGCACTTTCATCATAAAATTACACAATTAAAACCCATTTCTCAAACTTATCAAGATTATAAATAGAATTCAATACTGGAAAAAGTAGACAAAATAAAGCCAGATGATAAATCACTTTAATAAAATGACCCTCACACACTTTGCAAACAAGAACATAAATGAAAAGCTTGCAAGGAAACATCTGCAAACACATAACCTCATAGTTTAGTTCTTAAAATTCTTAGTTTACTTTATGTTCAATAAATCTGGTCAAAAAACGAAATCCAAAATAACCATGAACCAATGCTCAGTGGTAATTTGAACACACTTGGATGAGATGTCTACACCAAGCATTTTACACGCAAACAAATATCGTTTATGTTTAAATCAGTGTCTTCTTCTTAATGAGCAAGATATTTTATAGGTTTGAATTTCTTTTACTAAAGGTTTGTCTTTTCTGATAATGATTCACTCTCACCATGATAACTTTGAGATATTTGTTCGAAAAATTACTAATTTACAATCCGTTCTACTACATTAAAGACGTTGAACATAAAATATATGTATAGCAGTTTACCACTTAAAATAATCAAATATCCACGTAAAGAAAATGATGCTTGTTACTTATGATCAACCCGGATTCCGTCGTGGGCATAACGTCATAAACGATTGAATATTTTAAATCTCTTCAGGAATGCAAGCCTCACAACAGCTCCGCAAATTCACGAAAATATTTTACAGGGCAAGTTAAAAACTAAATTTGTCGCGAATCTGAGAGGAACAAGTTTACAGCTTTCGTAATGTAAGTTTCACTGGTTTAATTAAAACAGGCGTAGGTTGAAAAATTGAACCGACTTTGATGTAATTTCTCAATTCAAAGCAGTTTATGAAAATGTTTTTCCTAATATCATCTACGAAGAGAAACATTGTAGACATATGTCACCAACACTTTGCTTTAAAACAGTGACTTATCATTTTCCTACTATTGAAAAAAATTCAACGCTACTTTAATTATATAAATCATACCGAATAATAATCGTTGCGTAATATTTATTGCACAAAGGTGAGTTGTTTCTTGTCAACTTCATACACAAAAATACGTCATGGGATGGATCGAATCACAGCTCATTTCATAAATTAAGAATTACAATGCACAGCTGGATAGTGAACAGTCAACTAATACTACAAATCTGAGTTAGTAAAAGACTAAATTTTATCTACATGGATGATATGGTAAACGATTGGAACTAATGAATGTGCCGTAGGTTAAGCATTACACATTGTAAGAAATTCTCGCCGATTTTATACCACCGTGTTTAATACTCACGTTCGTGTGAAGTATTTTCCAAGAAACGTAGCTCTTCTACTGGTGAGGGTAGAAAAATAGAAAATGAGACGTGCTCTGGGAGCAGCCATAGAGTAACCTCTACCTCTTAATGAACATGATTTTTTATTTATCTTCACTTTATGGGCAAATATATAGTTCTCATCAAACATAAGATTTCAACTTGATTCTTCAGTAAACACATTCAAATTCATTAAAACATTCATTGCTGGCTAAAAAATAACGTACTAATGTTAAACTCTATGAGCTCCACTTAGTACTACTTGTCCATCAATTAAGGGCCTTCAATTTAAGAAAATCTGAAACCCAATTGAATGTATCGTATTTTATGTTGTCTCGCTGCCCGACCGTGCAGCTCAACTTTCCGAATAAACGGACACTAAAGACATAGACTTTCCTGGCACCCTTTATAGGGGTCAGGTAACGCTGTAGGTTATAACAATTTTTTAATGACAAGCGTAACTAAATACAGGAGGCTCACCTGAAGGATCTTCGAAGAAAATTTTCAGGCGAATACATCTCCAGTAAGCCGGCCATCTTGAACACTAGGTTCCAGAAGCAGGGGTCGGTAAAGGTCCGAACCCGCAGAGCACTAGTGATGCGCCCGCGAAGTCGGTCCAATTGAATCTGAGGGGGCAACGTGCCGCGGCCTTCTCTTTAGGTTGCTCGAAACCGTTGCCGTGGCTTCGGACTCGAGCAAGAAGATTAAATGAACGGTTTTAATTAGTTCATTAAGAAAAGTCGCCAAGGAAGTGAAGCACCCCCGCCATTGTTCCGCTTTGTCATTAATTGTCAGCGTAATTGCTTTTTTAGGCTTAGTGAATTTAAGTTAAGCCCTTGTCCTATATTGAGCAAGGTATTGGCTCTCTTGCCTAGGACTTCAGCAACGAGCAATGGCTAGATTTGCGACAATGTATCAATTTTATGGAAATGGACGACTTTTCTTTCTTTTTTTGCTTTGCCGTCCAATTTACACAATGCTTTTACAGATGTCATGATACTAGCTATTTTCATAAATATGAAGACATTTTACGATATCCTGTAAAAGAAAACCAGCGTATGGAGCAACTCTGAGTAAAATCCAAACATTCCATTTAGAATTTCTTGTATCTATCAAATGTTTTATCCATGTAAATGTATTCTACAAACCCGATTTGATGATGCTTTAGTCGCCCTGTCAATGTTTGTGTTCAAATATTACCTTTATCATGGAGTTGCTCGAGTTTTCTCCTAGATGCAATATTTTGTGTATGTAGTTTCAAAAAAAATTCTTGACTGATTGCTTTATTTTTGAAGATTGTAGTGGTTACAAAGCCTTATTTTTATTTTTGAACATGAGTAAAAAACTAATAGGCGCACGCTTTTCGAGTAAAACAGTTTCGCTTCAATTTCTCATGAAGGCCTTCTCAATTTTTTACGCCCGTACGTAAAAGCCGCGACTCACTGGCCAAATTTCGCCTGCATACTCGCGAGCACGCTGTCAAGCGCGCTGAGATTGGCGATCCACTGGAGATTGGAGATGCCTTCGAACCACGGTACTTCGAACTTGCAAGCACATGTGCTGGTAGACCGTTGCTCGAGTTTCAGTCGATGTTCAACTGTCGTGAGATAGGGTGTGTGCTACTCGAAAGATGAAACACACATCACGAGAGAAAATCCTTCTTCGAAGCACTCTTGCGCTTTTGGTTAGTTATCAAAACCATGCATGACATCAAACGAGGTAAAAAGGGGTGGGCTTCGTAGAAATTTTCAAGAATACAGCGTTAACAATAAAGACTTTAATTTTTTCATGAATAATGACATTTATATGAAATAATGAATTATTTCATTCTTCCTATTCATTCCAATATTAAATATTACCAATAACGGAGGCAATATTGGGAAAATGGGAACGGATAGACATATAATTAAATGAGATTTTAGTGCAAATAAATAACGGCAAAAAGAGAAAAATGGAACTAAATGAACAAAATAGATAAGAAAATAGGCTCTTTAAACTTGAGAGCGTCTACTTGCACTGTTGCTTTTCAATGCATTTTAAAGGAAAAAGGGAAAGACTATTTCGTGCGAGAGGACTTGGGGTTTGAATCTAAGTGAGTGGTTCAAAATACTGAAATAATAAATTGAAAGGGTTTTTAAAGTTCCATGTTTTCAATTTTTATACAGCTAGTAAATATTAGTTGTAAAAATTCAAAGGGAAAATTTGTATAATATGTCTCTATTTTCATTGTTTTAAATTTAATTTCGCAAGAAGTATTTTGTCGTAATAATAGGAGGCAATTTGGAGAATACTAACATTCCCCATTGCCCTGTGAGACACATAGCTGTTTAAACTTTAGTACCTTTGCAGCGTGGCTCATGGCAGGTGAGGTGCTTCTCTTCGTCAGGTAATTGTAATCAAAAGCTAAAGCAGGGGAGGTTCGCGGAAGGTGAAGCGTACGATTGCTGGACAGCGCTCTGAGGATCAAAAGCTTAAGTAAGTGTAGTGTCGTATCTTTCGGCACTACTAGAGGTATTGTAGCAGAAGCTTCAACTTCTGTTCCCTTAGCTGTAGACTAAGGAGCTGGATAAGTAAACGCACAGCAACGTCCCTAATCTTGTACTGATTCCATCGGTGACAGACCTTCCTTAAAACTAGCAGTGCCCGGAAGTCTAACAAAAACTTTCCGGGGCTTGTAGGGGCACAGTGTAACAAGGGCTTCCGCCGGCCTTTTCCGGCGGTTGCGGTCGGGGCACTTCCGACCCATCCGAACCCAATTGTGACAAAGACATCCAGCGGCGCTCACCCCACAAGGCACATCCTGAGATATAACAATTTTCCTCCCTCGAGATGAATATGTGACAAAAGGAAGGCAGAACTCAACAACCCATTCGCATTACAAGCTTAGTTATTCTACCTGATCTACGCGGTTCATTTTGTACAGGTGAACTGCTAACAGGCTGCAACGTAGAAGGTTCGGCCGCCTTGCTACTGAAAGATCCAAAATTACTAGAAGAATGAAGCAGCTGATTTGAATGTCTCTTCCAGATTACATTTAATACGAAGATTTGAACATGAAAGATATTAACAGCAACTTTACCAACAATAATTCCCTTAAGCCACTTGGGACCATCTCTTAAATTCAGAGCAAGAACATGATCACCGACATCAAATTGAATTACATACATAGGCTTAGACCTGGACACAGAATATTTAGGATTAACTCTATCTCTGGAAGTCACAAATTTACGATTGTTCAGAGCAACAGAGGGAGCAATTTTTGTGACACCATGACGAATGCAATGTGATTGAAAAAACGCTTTTGCAAGACGGGATTTGAACGAATCGGAAGAAGAGAGTTTTTTCAACAGGTCTTTAATGACTCTTACCCCCCTCTCAGCTTGATCATTGCTTGCTGGAGAGTAGGGCGGAGGTGTGAGGTGCTCAATACCGTTGGAAATTAGAAAATCTTTAAAGTCTTGAGATGAAAATTTCGAGGCATTGTCACTTACGAGCACATCACACAACCCGTTTCTGCTGAAAATCATTCTCAAATCATCGATGGTCTCTGCCACACTCGTGGATGGTACCACTTCGCATTCAATATATTTAGATAATGCATCTACAATGCATCTAATGCATTTATTCTCGTAGAAAAAAAGATAAACATGAATACGTTCAAACGGACGAGAAGGGGTGGGCCATTCTACATATTTAGACTTGGGTTTTGCTCGATTTAATTGACATTGAGGGCAACATTTAACGATGTCTTCAATAGTTTTGTCCATTCCAGGAAACCAAATAACAGATCTGGCCAAGGACTTCATGCCACAAAGGGCAAGCTGTCCATCATGAAATGTTTCAAGAACTAAACTCCATAATGACTTGGGAATTAAAACCCTTTCTTTATAAAGTATACAACCTTTCATGATGGTCATCTGAGGTAGCAGGTTCTTAAATTTAGACAAATTAGGATTAGGTTTAGGAGGCGTGCCAAACTTTATATATTGTTTGAGTTAACATAGTTCACTATCCGCATCAGTATGAGTTTTTCTATTTTCACACGTAACTGGAGTTTTGTCGAGAGAGTTCACTGCAAAGATCATTTCGTATGGTTCTAGTTCTGTTACCGTTGTGGGTAGTGGAAGCCTACTAAGACAATCGCTATTTACGCTACATTTGCCTTTCGAGTAGATGAAAACATAGTCAAACTGGGACAATCTGAGAGCCCATCTTCGAATACGAGCGGAACAATTGAGAGGTACACCCTTGTTATGTGCAAAAAGTTTACAAAGAGGTTTTTGATCGTTATGAAAAATAAACTTGGCACCTAGAAAAAATTTCTTTAATTTTTCGACACCGAAAACAACACTAAGTCTCTCTCTTTCGATGTTAGAATAGTTTCGTTCTGCATTATTCAGAGATATAAAAGCAAATTGAACAAGACACCAATCATGAGAAGGACTAACGCGGTGCATGAGTACGGCAGTAACCCCAAAATCAGAACTATCCGTTTCAAGGAGACTTTCATGGTTGGGATCAAACAATTTTAGAGGCTTATGCGAACGAAAGATATCCTTGATTATTTGGACACTTTTATCCTGCTCTGGAGTCCACCGAAAAGGTACATCTTTCCTAAGTAGCGAATACAGAGGATGCATGACATGAGAAAAATTGGGACAAAACGACTGTAGAAATAACACAATCCAATGAAAGCTTGCAACTGTTTGAGGTTTTTGGGAACAGGAGCATTGAGAATTGCGTCTACTTTCTCAGAATTAGGGTGAACACCTTTGTTATCGAAAACGTACCCTAGATAAGACACACGATCAGTTAGAAAGGCACTTTTAGAAAGATTTAAGCGAATTCCAGCATTTTTGAGGACGGACAACACTTTGTCAAGAACTTCCAAATGAGCTTCATAGGAAGAGGTCAAAATGAGTAGATCATCCTGGTACACAATGATGTTATCGATGCCAGAAAGAGTCCTATTTATGAACGCTTGAAAAATGCCAGGGCTTGCACGCAATCCGTAGGGTAAGTAATTGTACATAAATAGACCTTCCGAGGTGTTAATGGTCGTAAACTTTTTTGATTCTTCGTCCAGCGGAATTTGCAGAAATGCATTTGACAAATCAATTTTGGAGAAAAACTTCGCGTCTCCGATTTGAGAAATTCCATCATCAATGACTGGTAGTACAGATTGAACAGGATTCAGAAATTGTTAATGGAGGCTGAAAAATCTCCACAGATTCTCACACTGCCGTCAGACTTTAGAACATCAACGGTAGGAGTTGCCCATTGGCTATCATACACTTTAGAAATTTTACCCATACTCTGCAAGCGCTCCAGTTTGGTTTTGACAGAGTCTTTTAGTCTCACAGGAACAGGGCGTGCTTTACAAAATACAGGAACTGCATTAGGCAACACATCAAGATGAACGGTATCTTTAACGTTAGACTGTGAATCAGATGATAGGTACGAATCATATTTCAAAGACAAGCCTCTCGGCAAACTATGGCAATCCGTTTTGTTTATAGTGTCGCATTTATCAGGAATGACAACATTTACGTTGAGTTTAGAACAAACATCTCGGCCAAGCAAGTTGATTCTATCATCTTCCACAATGAGAAACTTATGATTAAAACTGACGTCTTTATAACTAATGATTATTGAAGATTGACAAAGCAAATTTACAGAGCCACCACTGTATCCAAGCACTTTGCTACACGTAGGACTTATAACAGCACCAACTGCAAGTGCATCTCTTTTACGTATAGTTGAGACTGCACTACCATTATCAAGCAGAATTTCAACAGGTTTACAATTCAAGTTGCAAGTTCACATAGTAGGCTCTTTTGTTACGGGAATTACAGTGGTGTTTATTCTAAAAAATGAGAGTCATTCAAGTGATTATCAGAGAAATTATGTACAGCATTACCGTCACCATTGTCGTTCCTAGGGTTTTGTAGAACAACTTTGTTCTTCCGCTGTAGAGGCTCACGTGAACTCTTCATTGACCCATCTTCTCTTTCGACGTTGCAATGACAATCACTCCTTTCCGGCTGCACTATGTAAGTGCGAGCTGCGTCAATTTCTCTTCGTGTAGGTCCCCTTCATGTAGGTTCCCTTCGTGTAGGCTCCGCTGGAGAAGGCCGTGCTGCCGTCTTAGATTTGCAAACTTTCGAAATGGGGCCTGTCTTCCCACATGTATTACACTTCAGTTTCAACGCATAGCAATTCTTTGCAAGATGCTTTTGCTTAGCTCCGCAACGGATGCATGTGTAGTTCGGCTGTAATTTTGCTCTTGTGAAAAACGATGAAGATGAAACCTCACGAATAGTATCTTGAGCATCGAAACTTAACTGTTCGATGAGTTTTGCATGTTCAACACATTCGTTGAAGGTTTTCCCGTCACACTTCTGTAGAACTGGACTGAGAATTTGCGATGAACGAAGACCAGCCACGAAAGCATCTCTCAAGAGACGATCATGACAGCAATTATTGTAGTTGCCCGCAGACGCTAATCATTTAGTGTTTTTGCATAACTTTCTATGGATTCATTAACAACTTGCTTTCTATTTAGAAATGTAACAGATGCGCCGACAATGGATTTCTTGATTTCAAATTGCTGTATTAACTTTTCTTCTAGTTCATCATACGAAGCGTCAGAGAGTAACGTAGGTTTAATTCTTCGCTGTAGATCAGTAATGATGTTTACAGGCAAGGCTTCAACTAAAATACTAGGTTTCTTACTGCCATTGTTTCCCGCCTTCTGAAGAGCATCTGCACACTGTACTTGTAGTCTCTGCAGAAACTCGCACACTGTTTCTTCAACGTCGAATGGAGGACAGCTAACTGTAGAAAACTCCATCTTGGTTTCAAAGCACTTGTAAAGTTCAAATTCACTTTGGAGATTCGAAATCTTCGTCGCCAAATTGTGGTGTCGTATCTTTCGACACTACTCAAGGTATTGTAGCAGAAGCGTTACCTTCTGTTCCCTTAGCTGTAAACTAAGGAGCTGGATAAGTAAACGCACAGCAACGTCCCTAATCTTGTACTGATTCCATCGGTGACAGACCTTCCTTAAAACTAGCAGTGCCCGGAAGTCTAACAAAGACTTTCCGGGGCTTGTAGGGGCACAGTGTAACAAGGGCTTCCGCCGGCCTTTTCCGGCGGTTGCGGTCGGGGCACTTCCGACCCATCCGAACCCAAGTGTGACAAAGACATCCAGCGACGCTCACCCCACAAGGCACATCCTGAGATATAACAGTAAGGAAATTGTGTGTCTGAAAAAAAAGTAACTGACGACCTAATTATTTCGTTAATAGTGATTGAAAAACTGAAGTTACGAATTGAATCAACGGCTCGGAGTAGAGCGAGCCATCGCTAAGATGACTCACTCGAGTGAAGAATATGGCGATACGTCAGAGGAAGAAGGCAAAATTTTTTTTTGCCGACTCTATGGATGAAAGAGTGTTGTCGGATGCAACAGTAGCCACAAATAATGGCAGCCATCCAGCTGCGGTTACATCTGTAATAAACTCAAAATTCAAGAATAAGCCCCCAAACGACCTGGACCCATGTTCCAGCCTGCCGGTCTTGACCTTGACGCAAGAGGAAGAAGAGGTGATCTCAAATATCCCAGGATCAGATGAAGAACCCTTGAGAATCCTCAATGAAGATAATCAAGTTCAACCAAGCATCACATTTGGGAAGGGTAAAAGGAAACGTCCCATTAATTCATGGGCCAAAGATCAACAGCAAACCATTAATGTTGATCCGATCAACACAGGAAAGGCCTTGGATGGATCCTCTCCCATTAAAAAAAGCAGCACGTCTAAATCACAAGATGCACGGAGAACTGAATTGTTCAGAATCTGGAAGTGCACCATCCCAGACAGCCATTAGCTATGGTCAGACTCGAGAGAGAAACCCTGTAGTGTTCCTCATTCAGCCAATCAGTGACAATCAAGATAATGAGAGATTCTTCTCTAATGAACTAAGATTAATGAGAAACCTTCAAGCTTCTGAATTTTGAAAACATAAAATAACAGATATGAGAAAGAACATTAGCCGAAAACTACTCACTGTCAAAACTGAACCTATGAACCAAGAACAAATCTCAACCATTAAATCACTCTCAAACATAGGAGACTGGAGGGTGGACTGCAGGCTGCCACAGGTAGCGCAGAGATCAATAGGAGTAATTGGCCCAGTTGGACTAGACTCAGATTAAAAAGAAATAAAAAATTACCTACAGCAACAATATCCAAATTTCATCAATATCAAGAGACTTACAAAAGGAAAGGAATCATGACTCACACTGTGCCTTCAAGTTACTTTCAACAGAATGACTTTTTCATAGCTAGAAGTTCTTTAAACATTTTCTCAATGAACTCTAGTGTTGTGGGTAGAGAAGCCGATGGGTGCCGGTAAAGGCTGCCGGTTATAATGGATTCATGTTTTTTTATTTGTACTTTTAGCCAAACCATTTCTATGCCCTCGCACACTTCATTTGTTAAAAGTTAAGACGACAAATAAATTTCTTTCACGAAAATACAAGATCCACAACCTTTACTACTTCTAACGCCGTCCTAGCGGTTCAGCACGTAATCGGGAATATTGAAAAACGAGCTCTGGGTTCGCGAATCATTCCATGTCTCGGAAACACATAAGATGTCAATGTCTTCTGTGACCAACATTGCTCTAATGTCATCCAGCTTACCATTGAGGCTACGAGCATTGATATTTTTAATTTTGATATTTTCTATTTTATGGCGATTATTTGCTGCGTCAAAGTGATTTTTTAGTAGGGACTGTTTCGGGGATTCGTTGATCTTATTATTGTTGCCCAGAGAGTCAAGTCTAGCGTCAGGTACATTTGAGAGACTGCCATTCAACTGGACAACATTATTTTGTCATGAAGATGATGTGATATCAGTCTTATTTTTGTCTTGCGCAACAAGAGTACTGTAGTGATCATTTTTTCGATGAAGTATTAACGGAGGGTTATTAGTAGAAAATTCTGGTGAGGGCTCGACTACTGTTCTCCAAACACCATTGCCTTGTTCATTGAAGATGAAAATTCTTTCACCAGTCTCATTTGATATGATTTGTGGTATTAGGTCTTCGGCATCATGATCAAAATGTTTTTCGTCAATGTATTTGCTTATGAACCTAGGTAGGTCACCGCTTTTCTTGTCAAAGAAATTGACATATATGTGTTCATTTGCTGTGCTCTCTGTTTAGATTGCTGCTTTTAAGGAATTGTTATTCCATTTTGAAGACGATCGTGTGTTAAGCTGGTGAGTTACTGCATGAAGGAGGCAGTGCCCATTGGCCATGGTAGGAAGCAGCTTTATTTTCAATGATCGTTTTAGTTCATCCATTGTGGTACTGACGGGTGAGCACATGGAGTTTGGGTCATATTTAGGCTTACTTTCAGCATTATTAGACAGGAGTTTTTTGAATTTCTCGTTATCCTGGTTTTGAATTAGGAGGTTGTGGCCAATTTTGGTTGTGGGAGCGACTGAGAAATGAGGGGCGCTCTTGTCATTTCCACTTTCTTTGTGGTGGCTCTGTATGCGGTTAGGCTATGAATTTTCTATGAAATTTCGACTGAGATTTTACTGCAATTTTTCTCTTCGTATTGATTGCACTACTTCCGAGTACGTGGTTGTATGTTGATGATTTGTACTCGTTTGTGAGAAGGGTTTGTCGTTCTCTGTGTTCGCGTCAGATAATAACAAAAACTTATTTTTAATAAGTACTGTGCAGTATTCAGAGATCGAGGGTGGAAAATGTTCATCATCAGTAGGCAAGCAATGGCTAAAGCTGCTAGAGATTTCTCTTGAAAAAGCTAGCAATCGAGTAGAATTTTTCAATTAATTTTGGTGTTTTTCGTTGATGTTGGAACATTCAGTTTTGTCATTCCAGCCATTGGAGTTTATGATACACGAGCTAGATTGTAAAGTGAGTTTTAGACTCGATCTAAGAGCAATATAAAATTGAATCCGCATTTATGCGTTTGATTCTTAAAATGAAAAGTTAGGCGAAAATCGCTGTACGAATGGTCATTTCATTAATACTAATAGTAAAGTCTAAGCGAATAAAATTGAACGTATCGAACTATCAGTTCATCCTAAGCAAAGGAAAAATAATTCTGCTACAAAACAAAACGAATTTGAGTAAATTAAAATTACACTATACAAAAGACTACTACAACATAGACAGAGAAAAAAAGATGATCTAAATCAAAAATAAAAACAAAAACAATTTAAAACCTTAACTAATTATCCCTTTTTTGCTGTGAAAAGAGGAAAATCACTTTGAGTATCATTTAGCTTAAAGATGTATAGCGACTCAAGGATAATAAAATGACCATTCGTACAGCGATTTTCGCCTTACTTTTCATTTTAAGAGCAATCTGTTGAAGAAAATGGTGTGTTTCTTATCTGGTACTAGGTCAAGTACGAACATCGTTGCAAGTTATGAGATCAGTTGCACCATTTGTTCGGAGCGGAATCAATTTAATACCGTTTTCTTTGCACAAATTCAGTGCCTGATACAATTGCTTACCGCTACACGCACTTATATTTACTACATAAATACGAGCTAACGCATTCTTAGACAAGAGATGTTTTTTAATTTTAGTAATGTTAGGTCGCGAGAGGCTTAAATATTTCAAGCAAATGATGTAGTTGGTAAATTGAGACATTTTTCCAATTGCGTCAAGAAAGTCATCGATGCGACAGGAAATTACTGTTCGAATTTTACACGTAGTGTCAATGTCACTCCTTTCGACTGTCGTGAGAGTTTTATCTCCGACAAGAAATGTATCCAAAGGTTTTCTGCAATTTGAGTCAAAAGAATGGCTTGCATAGGACGGGATCTTTGTCGTAAAATCGAAAGAACTTCCATGCGAGTTCAATTTGAAAAGTAGGCTGCAGTGAGAGACACGTTATTGTTTACTTAATGGAAAATATGAGACACTGAAATTTGCAGCGGGTGCAAGTTGCTTGATGCAATGTTCAAGTAATCGTGATCGCTACAATTATAAATATTAGAACCGCTAATATTAGGCTCATTCATCGCATCATTCCCGGCAGCTCCTGACAAATTTACATTTTTACCCATCGGAGCACGTGAAATTTTTGGTGACTCTTCCGCTGATGTATCTTCTCCAGGATTGTTTGAACAGTGAAGTTCAGGCGCAGGGACTTCTTCCTTGCTCTTGCTGGGATTTGTTACGAGTACGTGCGTTCTAGGCGTTGAGACTTGATTGTGACAAGCAGCGTGTGGTGATCCCAGCGGCAAGCCGCGGACCTCCACAAGACCTGAGAAAAGCTGCCTCCAGACTACAAACGCATCCGTTCCAGAGCACCTCCGGACCCGAAGCGCCTAGTCAACCAAACACGGGACCTGAGAGAAGCCGCCTCGCGACTATGAGAAAAGGTGCCCGTAAGCTACAACGGCTTCCTGCCTCCAGCACCACAGGCCCGCAAACTCGCGACCAATCAGAACTCACGCCCGGACTCAAGGCTTGCACGCGAGGCCTACATAAGGCGACCCCAACAAGGCCCGCTCTCATTCAAGCCCTCGTCCTCGTTCAAGTCACATCTCAGGACCAGTCTCGTGCTCCTGCATCTAGCTTCCGAGATCGACTTTGTCTCTCGCGCACCTGCTCCAAGCTCCGGAAACCGGCCCTGTCTATCGACGCTCCAAGGTGTTCCAAAGTCTTAAAAAAGTCACGTTGCGACGCCCCTTGCCGGCGCTGTCGGCCAAGCCGCTCTANNNNTCACGAAAAAGATATCTCAAAGTCTGCCCGAAGCGTGTTGCAGCCTGGGGGAGAACACTACAGTGTGCAGCCGACAAAAAATTAGTTGCAGAGAATAAAATCCATAGCAGCATTGTACGTGGTATTCTGGGTAAATTTAACAGCTTGCAACTGCAAAATTTAGCGTCAGTTATCTGCAAACGCGTAGCGAAAATAAGGAATTTTGTTTCTCACTGAGAGCTTTCTGGTTTTATCCTAAGTTGCCTCCCTAGGTTACCACGACAACATGCATGGAGTTACCTGTTCTTGTAATCCGAGGATACGCTCGATGCATCCAACCAACCTGCTCAAAATCAGCGCTGAAAGTGAGTAGATTTAGATCTCTCACCACTGAAGCTGATATTCGTCATTTGGATAGCGATTTAGGATGAAATAACTCCATGCATCGCAGTGTTTTAGTGCTTTTTCCGCCAACCATTTGAAGCACTCTCTGAATCCGCGGTGGCGATTAAAATCAATGCAAGAATGGCATTCTGTTGACCGCCGTAGGCTGACTAAATAGTTTTTTTATCAGTTATCGCACAAGGATGTATTCATATGAAATTAGGCCATAAAAATACTGTACACATAAAACGGTATTATGTCAAATTTTTAGGGAAACATTTTTTTTAGTATTTTACGAAGAAAAAGGTGAGTGAGATAGATAAAGAGTTAAGTGTGGCAACACTGAAAGGTGAGTGTAGCAGCACTGCGTCTCCACCCAGGCTGGACCACATCAGCATGTTACCTACATGCCTATCAAATTTTAGTTATCGACTATTGACCGTTCGTCTAAGACCTCATTCAATTTTTCATACTGAATTTCAGAATGAGCAAAAAAGCAAAGTATTCTTCAGCGAGAATCTGAAAGTTTCAAATGATGCTGAAATGCTGCCTTCCAGCATCGATAGAGTTGGGCAGAGTTAGTTAGTTAGAGAGAAGTTAATTGTATTGACCGAATCATGAAATCAGTGCAAATCATCACCATACCAGCCACCTTTTCACCATTTTGACGACTTTCATACCTCCCTTGTTATTAAGCGTCATCTATCAAGACGCCTATTAAAATTTCAACAACGTACCTGACCTGAATGGAAAATTATTCGAAAAGCAATGAGCAAATTTATTCCGGTGGCTCAAATTCAAACTCACTTTGAAAATAAATATTCCGCAAAAAATTGAGACCTTCGTGTTTGATGAACTTCCCTTTAAAAAATTCCGTTTGATCTACAACACTTCATTTGCATGTCCTGCTTTAGAAAGAAGTTCAGTTTTAGAACTCAATTAATATTCCTGCAGAATTTAATTTTTTAACATGCTGTAATAAATTTTGTTACCTTCTGTTCCACTGAGTAATTTCCACCAATTATTTTACAAGCCAAACAAGATGCGAACGAAAGGTTTCATTTCTTAACGATCTCGCGGAAGTTTAAATGGTTACTTCATTCAGCTCTTGTGGGTAAAAGTAACATGAAGTACACAAACTAAAAATAACTATTTTCATAGAGTATAAATATAAATAAATATAATAAATTCCTCCTGGGTCTTTTTCGTCCAAGATAATCTGTCCAAGATAGCTTACGCATCAATTTGCATATAAATTCTTCTCCGCTACCCAATGCATGTACTGAGGCTGAAACTGAAAATATCATTACTGCGTGGCGGAGTACGTTGTGTAACTTGAGAACTATCACATTAAACTTGTGACCTCGCGGAGTTCAACTGTAATGGAACATACAAATAAGTTGTTTACTGAATTCTTAGGTAATATCTTACACAAAGGGCATAATAATACTTTTTATTGTAATGATACTACTGATGGAGAAAACAGATGCAGAAGCTATGAAAATGCACTTTCAACGTTTTCTAATAAATTATACTCCCACCAAGCCAGTCCAAATCGTTGCTACTGCACTTCATAACTTAGCATCTTCAAAACGTGCATTAACCACATTAAATTAAAGCCTGCACTCGTGTCTTAAAATCTGCATCTATATAACCTATTCTGATCTCATTTAGCGATGCCGCGAAAATATGGCGGCAAACATGACGGCAAATATTTCGGGCTTCAATTGAGAACATTTTACACGCTCAAGTGAGAACGTATTGTTAATGTGGTGTGAATGCCAGCAATTGCCCATGAAAATGAGTAGCAAGACAATATATTTACAATCAATTCATTAAAACGGGCTACATATGGGGTCATATTGCTTCAGTCTTAATAAACAGTTCCCCTTTACCAATAATCTCATGTACAGTCAATTTTGTAACGTTTCAAAGTTCTGTCTTTAAGGTCATACTAAATGTATTATTGACCGAACTGCCCGAGTATCCCTCTTAACGATAGAACCAGTTCATCAAAAATTGATTGGGATCGAAATTTTGATTGAATTAGTAGTGTTTAATATTGAGAGACCTGGCTAGTCTTCTGAATACTTAAAGAAGCTGAATTATCTTCCTCTAAATTTTACTTTTAAATCTCCGAGCTATTCCAAACTGGAATACGATGAGCTTCAAGATCAAGTGCCTAGGTTATTTGGTCTTAGGAGAGAACATTTCTACCAGTTTATTCCGCAGAAATCTAGTGCATTGACATAACAAGTTTGTGCCTCCCCGCGTTTCGCGGTCTAGAACTGGCGAGCACCGCAGCAAGGCTCCAGTACTCGTACGGCTCTGGCGACCCTCGCTGGTATTGGAATCGATTGAAACTCCAATGGCTTAGGAGGAAGTTACGCGGCAACTAATTGCGATACGTGGAACTTAGTCTCGTCCTTTATCGATCCCAAGGAGAGAATTTCTAAATAAGAGCCTAAACCGAAGATATAAGCCACTGTGTTAGAGATGACAGTATGAGAGCTTGATTCAAAAAGGTGAGAAGTCACATCAGTGCCATGGATCAGTATTATGGCATAACGCATAAACTATCAGAAATAAATGTTCAAATTTGTGCTCATGCCAACACGTTTGGTCTGCGTAACCTTATCTCAATCTGGACCGGGACTGCGGATTCCTCAATAACAGTGCGCTGTAAAATGTAAAACTACAGTATTCACATGCAAATTTTCTTGGCTCTGACGTGCATGATTATTGCTTTAATCGAAAACATTAAAATTTGTCAAGCTATTTTTGTTCAAATTTAATTATAAGTTGCTTTCGGAAGTTCACTCCAAGTTATAGAGCCTCATGCAATTCTAAAATAATTTGAAAACTCACCAAAACACATACCACACGAATCTGAATGGAAAATTATTGTGATGAATTCGTTTCTTCCAAATAATGAGTTTATCGCATTATTATTATGTTTTTGATAAATCATTTCAATTGCTCTTGAGTGAAAAACTTTTGGTTTTCTTTCCTAAATTCAAAGTTCAAGTTCAGATTTAAGTTTAATTAATCTCCAAATTATAAAAAATGTCTGTCAGGTGTTCAGTTGAGTTATGATGCAGGATCATGAATATCGTAGCATCATTTGTCTTACATTATCTTTCAACCAATTTCAATTCCCATTTTCCCCTCGAAATAAACTGCAATGAGGCATAAAAGCCCCTTACTCACGGCACCAAATTGTTTTCAAAAATTCCGAATTAAAATCCATAATACGAATGTAAATTATTATGTGAGAATAGATAAACATTTATATTTTTATTAATTAAAATAAAAGGATTAAAGATCTTCTCAGTGATATAGTTTGAGGAAAATAGTTATCACACATTTTTTTCCGGACGATAAGCGTGTCCTTAAATAAAATCTAAAAGAAGATTATCAAACGACTCAAAACTTACAACGATCTAGCAGTTGGGCTGACCGTCAAAAACACACGTTGATATTCTGATACTACTGGAATCCTCGCGAAATTTTACCTTTTTCGGCTGCATCAAAGAGGGCATTATCTTTCTGAAATACGGCAACGTCAGGCAACAGTATGCTGGTTATAGTCAGGATTCCATCATTGAGGATGTCGACACATTTGTCTGAAGCAATCCGGCTGCCAAAACTTTCCTGAACTTTTCAATGAACATGTTTACTACGTAAAATCTCACTCTAATTTGAGTTGAATATTGAACTTCAAGTTAACCTGTCTTAGTTAACGTGTTAAGCTTATTTAAAATATCTTCCATGAATTCCTTAATTCAGTTTTCTATGTTTTACTCTATACACTCGTATACATTTTCCTTTATTTATCCAGCAATTTCAGTTTGTCAGTAAATATATTTATCACGACGATGTGGGTTTTCCTGTTTATCTTGAGGGTGAGATTCCGTAGGAATCATTCAATTAGCACGATACTGTGGGAAAAGAAATCATAAAAATTGTTTAGTAATAACATGAAGAGGACAATACGTGTAATATTAGTTGAAATTGTGCAATCTCTTAAAGATAGAAAGCGTGCCACAAATTTTCGTGAAATGCCCGTGTGATGTTGCCTCACCTGATGGTAAATATCGATCGTATTTTTTTCAGTGCATGATACTGGTGCCCTGATATCCTACATTTTTACCTATCCTACATATAAACAGAGAGATGAAATTGATCAACCATTGTTCGGCATTGTGAAAAGCTTCTAATTTGCGTCCCAGAAATAAAAATCTGTCTTCCCTGAAATTTTTCCGATGCTGCCAGTTCATGAACAAATTTAGAATTCACTTCTCAATTTTAATGATTTTCATTGAAAACCAGCTAGTTCATATCTAGGCACGTATTGCGCAGGATAGAAAGCGACTTTGTAACACAGCAGAGCTGTTAAAGTTTATTTAGGAGAAAGGACAAAGTTGCAACTAGTTGACGTTTTTGTGTCCACTCCGGAAACTTGGTGAATTGCCTGTGAAACTCGATAGCAGTGTAGACGACTTGGATGATTTTCTGCAGTTTACCTTTCAGAAAAGTTACACCTGAAGTTTGTCGTACACCCAATACTGAGAGGCTGTTATGGGAGCTAGGACATCGCTGTTAGGACTACGGGCCACAGCAGCCACAAACTCTTCCAGCAAATCTATTTTTTATAAATAAAAAGGTTTCAAAATGGAAAAGCTGTCAAGTAAAGAGTTCAAAAATGGTTTTGGTTATTCATTTAAACAGATTTTCCCAAAAATTATACGAAATCCTGCTATAGCTGAACACTATTAAGGAAACGAGAATTGGATAAGAAGCATTTTAATTCAACTCAGTTAAATATCAGACCATCCGCGGATCGATCGGTCTGGTTCCTGAAACAAAGACAAATCAAATGGATTCACCGTTGTTAAAGGCTGAAAAAAAGACAAACAGTAATACGGTAAAAGCTTTGCACCTTTGTTAAAGGCACTAAATGCCACTTTGATGAATCAGAAGTGTATGAGACGGAGTACGAAGCCTATGCAGAACAATACATAGAACAATAATTATTCCAGAACAGCTGTTTTAAACATCTGTGATTAAGCTCACTTCCATGTATACCGGGAATGTTTGTAAACAAAACTCTCGATACTGGTACCCTGGTGAATTGCACCAACAATCTCATGTTTTCTGCGAAGTCTAGTTTGGTCTAGTCTTTATTTTTCGAAGAAGAACACGTTTCTGTGACGTATATCAAACCACTAATGTGTAGTGCTTGTAAGATTTCTCTATCCAAAAATCATCGAATTCCTCACCGATTATGATCCTAACGATCTACGGTTTCAACGAGATAGCTGAACAACGCATCTCTGTCGACGTTCACTCTGAATCCTGCGCTGCTCGTTTTCAGGTTATCTTTCGACTTGTTTCTGGGTCAAATTATTAAGATCTCGAAGCAGTAATACCTCAGGAAACAATTTCAGCATGGCAGGATTCGAATGAATATAGCGAACTTTCAAAATGAACTTGAGACTGCGTCGACGTACTGTATTTGATCAAAAATATCTGTGTGATCATACTGTATGTGATCAAAGCACACCCCCTAAAAACATATGTTTTTTATTTGGGGACGCATTTTACTGTCACCTACTACCAGGTAATCCATATCAGCGACCTCAGTAGTCATTAGACATCGTGAGAGAGTAGAATGGGGCGCTCCGCGGAACTCACGGACTTCGAACGTGGTCAGGTGATTGGGTGTCACTGGTGTCAGAAGTCTGAAGAAAACGACGCCTCGCTTGGTGTAAGGAGCGTAAACATTGAACGATTGAACAGTGGATAAGCGTGGTGTGGAGTTGCGAATCACGGTATACAATGTAGCGATCTGATGGCAGGGTGTGGATATGGCGTATGCCCGGTAAACGTCATCTGTCAGCGTGTGTAGTGCCAACAGTAAAATTCGGAGCCGGTGGTGTTATGGTGTGGTCGTATTTTTCACGGAGGAGGCTTGCACCCCTTGTTTTGCATGGCACTGTCACAGCACAGGCCTACATTGATGTTTTACGCACCTTCTTGCTTCCCACCGTTGAAGAGCAATTAGGGGATGGCGATTGCATCTTTCAACGCGATCGAGCACCTGTTCATACTGCTCGGCTTGTGGCGGAGTGGTTACACGACAATAACATCCTGTAATGGACTGGCCTGCACAGAGTCCTGACTTGCATCCCGTCGGACACCTTTGGGATGTTTTGGAACGCCGACTTCGTGCCAGCCTCACCGACCTACATCGATACCTCTCCTCAGTGCAGCACTCCGTGAAGAATGGGCTGCCGTTCCCTAAGAAACCTTCCAGCACCGGATTGAAAGTATGCCTGCGAAAGTGGAAGCTGTCATCAAGGCTAAGGCTGGGCCAACACCCTATTGAATTCCAGCATTACCGATGGATGGCGCCACGAACTGCGAATTCATTTTCAGCTATGTGTTCGGATACTTTTGATCACATAGAGTAGTGTTATGTACCTAGGTACAAACTGTGAAATTCCACCACCAAAAGAGTGAACGGCAGAACGTAGACCTTACGCCCTATCGGTTAGTAATAACTCAACGACGAAAGCAAGCTCAGCAAGCCATTGCGCATAGGAGAAAAAAATGCACAACACTCTCCGACAGTTGAGCGCTGCCAACGATCCCAACGAATCTCCAGAAGCTGCAGCAGTCACTGCGGGTATTTAAGGATACTTTGACAGTTAGGTAGCATCATTATAGTGCGAGATTTCCTCTTGTAAAGGTCTGTTAGTGCCACCTTTTGACTTGTTAATTTAAAACTCAGCCGGCACTCTGAGAGAGAGTCTATGTAATCTCTGTGTAACTTCATATCGACACATCCAATTTAACGTAATTACTAGACCTTTAATTCGTCACCATCGCTGCGTACTCTAAGTTAAGTTCATTGGGATTGTCTATTATTTTATCATCCTCGATATTTGCTAGTTTCATCAACCTCTTGTCATATGTGTGTTCACCCTTCGTTAAAACAATAAATGTATGGCCGTACTAAGATATGTGTTTAATATATCCTGTTGGAAAAACCGTAAATTTGAAGGTCAACCTTGAAACGACTGATGAAGTAGGAATAACAGTATAATTGCATTGAAAAGAAAAGAAGGCTACGACATAGTCAGTCACAAAAAGGATAAAGGTTTTTCAATATCTTAAAGTAAACTTATATTTAGTGTACTATACTGTCAGTGTACTACACTGGAGTTCAGTTTTATATCATTATTATCATTTTCTTCATAAATCTTTAAAATCGTTTCATCATTTTTCTCGGTTTTTGTTTAAATAATTTTTGGGAAATATTCTTCGGGAAGTGAACATTTATAACAGATTATATCCACAATGCCTCTTGCATGAGGGATACATTTTTCGAGATATTAGTGCCAAATTTGTGTACTGAATTCTACCTGGGTTATTACAGTACTAGAATCGGAGAACTGAATTTTGTCCTATGTGTAATTACTGACAGCAGAGCGTGGACAGTAACTATCAACCTGGTAAATATACGTACAAACAAGCAAGACGATTTGATTATTATCAGAATTTAAAACGGAAACTTTAACACTTTGTTTCCTTAGACAACGTTGTAATAAATAAACAACTGAACACTTTTTTGACTAGCGTTTCATGACTTCGGTGAGCGAGCTATCCATTGTCTGGAATAACCAAGAAATGCTTGTTGAACAAAATTTCAATAATGCTCTATTTTCAACAGAGGTATCATTTTCTTTTCTTAAAATGTTTCAAGCCCACCGCAACTATAGATATTAAAATTTATTGTTACATTAGTAGGCAAACTCTGCGTAACTTATCCTGAACGTTCAATCGATTTCTCCATGTTGGTGTCAGCGTCCCACTTCTTTCAGTATTTTCAAGCATTCTTTACCTTGAATTTGGCACGCATCTCATCGTATTTTTCTTATCCATGTTTACCTTGGCGAGTTTACCAAGAGTCGCGTTTGTTGATACACAGCGGGCGATGTTTACCAACACTCCGTTCGGTCGTCCGAGTGGCTCGCGATGCACTGGAGGCCGCATCGCCACCTCATCGGCCCTCGCCCTTATCTTCAATGCAAGCAATATTATACGGCGCTGGTATTGGCCGGGCCGTGCCGAGGCGTGTCTCAGATCCTGATATCATAATTGCTTAGACAATACTGACTTCGTTTTCATTAGGGCGGACCTTAAATACGGGTTTCTCATTACAGTACAAACAGCTGAATTTGTTCCATGCAAAATTATTTTGAAAGGCAAAACATGAACTCTACCTTGCCGATAACAAATTATTAGTTTTAATCACTCTCAACTTTAGAGTCCCAACTTAGATTGAACTTTAGACTTTTCGCTTAGATATTGCTCTGAGTTCTCTGAGTGCAATAGGATATTTCTTTGTGATTTTATGAGAACGTGACGATAGTAAAACAAACATTTACTAGTCCCGCCTAGATAAGTCTTTCCGAGTCGACATGTTCCTCAGAAACAGAACTGTTAGGGTCAAAGAATTTTTGTGCTCAAAATAACGTCCTTTCATGTTACAATGCGCCTCGGTTTTTGCTTCCTTGATCAAAGTGGTTAATGGAAATGGTTTTCATGATTAGAAGCTTCTTGGTTCTCAGGCTTCAGGGGCCGCGCTCTTTTATTGCCAATCAGAAGTTAAACTTCTGGTCTTTTGTTACCTTCTTGAATTGTAAAATGCACTTCGCCAGGCTAGTCGATCGAGCACACTCACGCGATCATCTTTGTTCTCTGATCATTTGGTCACCCAAGGGGTTGATGCAGGGCTTTCAAGTCTCTTAAAGTAAACTTGAGAAAAAGGCGTGTGGCACTGTTAAAAATGTCTGTGAATCTGAACATCATTTCAACAGGAAAAAGAACGCGCTAGAACAGATCATTACTGTACAGTATAAGGGAGAAATCATGCCTTATATCAGTTTGGAACACAGATAAATGAAAAAATGGATAAAAATGAAAATTTGGATAAAAATGAAAATTGCGTTGGTATCATCGAAAAGACAGAAAAAGAGCACAATAAATTAACCAAAACAATCCCACTCGAGCGAATTAAGTCGTCTGATGTAATCATTAGTAAAGTCCAAAATCAAGCGGACGTATCATTTCCTCGCGTAATGAAAGATTTGAAATGAAACACAGGAACAATGTGCAAGCGTCTAATGATGCACGTCACTGAATTTGTCTGCAGAGAAAGATGCTGCTTTTCAAAATTAGCAAAATGGTTTAGTCAGACTTGTTCCTACGCCAGGCAGTCAGGGTGTCGCATCGAGAGATGGAGAGGTGTTGTTCATTGTGGCTTCGGTCACGAAGTTCCAACATAGCAAGATGTTATTCACTTCTCACGTTCCGTGGCGAAATTTATCACGGCTGTTAGTTTAATATTGAAAGGCTAAACATATTGCACTATAGAGCTCTCCAATATCAGTATGCGTATGGCAGACTTGAAATATGAGCTGCTTCCATTCCCTCGAACTAATAGGGATGTAATTATAATTTCCTTTTAAAACAGATAAATCGTTGTCATTTGATATTCAAAATCGTTCAAAATCGGAATTGATTAACTGAACGTGCAACGGAGATATGCCTTGAGATGTTAGTTTGTTAAAATTAGGTGTTGAAATGTTGGCTTGTTTAACTTATGTCGTGAGATGTTAGCTTGTCTAAATTATGTCTTGAGGTGCTTGTTTGTCTAAAATCTCAAAATTTACCTTGAGATATTAAATTGTATAAATTATATCGTGATATGGTAAATTTTCTAAATTATGTCTTGAAATGTTGGTTTTAATAAATTATGTTTAGAGTTGTTTGTTTAAATTACGTCTTGCGATGTAAGTTTATGTAAATTATGTCTTGAGATGTTAGTTCGTCTAAAACTTATACTAGAAGCATGCGACACTAAAAAGCATTTTCAAAAGCTGAAAAATGATTTGAAGATATTTCTTGCCGGAATAAAGGTATATAAGCTCGTAAATAAACACTATATTTTAACTGATCTATACCTCTGTCGTAACTAATACAACCAACCCTATTTCGTTTATCGCTTTGGAAGCTGAATTAAACGAAACTCTTCAGTTGATAATGTTATAATTATACGTTCTATTAATTGTTCATTGTGATAAGTTATTTTCTGAACGAATGTGATCATGGAAACTCTCATATAGCCCTGTAATTGATGCCGCATAAAACTGTACACAAAATGGAACTTAGCCTAAACTTCAAGAGTCCTAGATCGTTTTTGTTACAAGTCACCCATGTGTTTCATGCAGCGCTTTGCAGCTTTGTGTTGTGGGGTCCATGGTGTCAGCAGCTGTGTGTTGTGGGGTCTATGGTGTCAACAGCTGTGTGTTGTGAGGTCCATGGTGTCAGCAGCTGTGTGTTGTGGGGTCCATGGTGTCAGCAGCTGTGTGTTGTGGGGTCCATGGTGTCAGCAGCTGTGTGTTGTGGTGAGCCAGGCCGTTTCAGATCTGATACCAAGTTCGTAAGTCTACCCTCACCGTGCTGCTCTGTAGCGCACTTAACGCTAAAGTAAAATAAGGGCAATTTGCTGTTTAATGAAAGTTTTTCATTTCTTCCGTTGTAGTGTCGGACTATCGGCACCACTAGAGGTATTGTAGCAGAAGCTTTAACTTCTGTACCCATAGGTGTAGGCTAAGGATCAGGATTAGTATACGCACAGCAAGGCTCCAAATAATGTACTGATTCCATCGGTGACAGATCTTCCTTAAAAGTAGTCGTGCCCGGAAGTCAAACAAAGACTTCCGGTGGTTGTAAAAGGCAAAGCGTAGCAAGACACCATAAAAAACTTCGCCGGCCAGCTTCCGGCGGTTGCGGTCTACGCATTTCGGACCCATCCGAACCCAAGTGCAATAAAGACATCCGGCGGTGCTCAGCCCACAAGGCACATTCCGAGATACAACATCCGTGAATGTAGTATTTCCAGCGGCAGATTTCCTGAACGCGTTACACTTATTTATTTGAGAAAAAACGTTCAAATTTTCTCAAAATCAAAGTACTCTGTGGGTCAATCACACGTATTGTTTTGACCTAAGATAAATAGTGTTTTTTCTTTCTTGTGTTTTATCAGTTCTCTCCTGATGGACCGTTTAAAGTTTGCTAAATTTTTATGGTATGATATTTAAACTTTTTGCGGGGCATGCCACTTGTGAAGCAAAGTAATCACCATGTGGAAGTAACCCGTAAATATTTCTGGCGTGTGCAGCATCCAGCTACAAACTCCCGCACTTCCACTCAATGCCTCCAATTTCTTGCGCGAAACAAAGAATGCTCTTCAGGTCTGCCGGTTTTAGCGTTCTCAGAGCCAAAAAAATGGCTCGTTGTTCAGAAAATATCTGGCAACGACGGCTTCCATAGCTTTCAACTCTGATCTGAGTAACTGAAACAAGCATAACCTCTTTTTCAATTTTCTGTTCAATGTAGCCAGAGGATATTTTGATATTATTGCTGCTGCTTTTACTATCATTTTCTATGCGTTCATTTTAATCAGAAGTAGCAGATCTGAGATCTCGATATTATATGTAGTTGTATGGGTGACTACCCTAGCGTTGGAGCTGCTCTCAGACGTGGCCGCCGCTTCAGAACACCAGCTGTGCATCAGTGTTCCAGCCAGATCAAGTATATTTCAAGTTCAAGCCGCTCGCTCAAAGTAGGCTTGGTTGTGTTGAGTCAAGTTACTTCGGTTTTTATATTTGGTAAAACTCCGCAACGTTGGTATACATATTTAATATCTAAATTATTATAATGCAAATGAAAGTGGTTAATGTCAGAATGAAATATATTGAAAATGAATTTGAATAATCAGTAGTTAATAATGGTGAAGTGATACTCAGCAAAGTGTTAACATCATGAATATGTGCTTTTGAACTTATTACAGGATGGAACGGATTCCATTGATGGAGCAAAGAAACACCAGAAATGCCAACACTCGCGCAGTCACGGAGCGCGTAATTTGTAAGGAGAAGCAGGCGTCGTTGATTTTTCGTGAAGGTTGAGGATTACTTCTGGGACATGTTGTTGTGGGCAGGAGTGGGAAGCCAAAATGCCTCATTGAAATAAATTAAATGTAGACTTGGCATCTGAGGGGAATTGAGTGAGCAGGTCCGATTAGAGATTGAATTATCAGAAGCCTGACTTAAAGCTTCGACTTATTCCTGTACGAGACGTGAGGCCAATATTGAATGATTTGAGCACCAATTACTCAGGCTGAGAGATGAGCATGTGACACAGATCAATCACTCTAGCAGAGAGATGAGACAAAATTAATACTGCGCAAAGGAATCACAATGAGAAACACGCGCATGCCTCAAATCTGCCATCCTCAGCGGCTGTGAGATAAGAGCGCTTTATTTTTTCGGCTGCGCGGTTCAACAGAAGTGAACTTCGTATTCCTAAAACATACATCACAATTGACGTTTTATCTGCGTCAATACTAACGATGTTTCTTCTTGGGTTGTTATAATTAGATATCAATTTCAACTGGCTCCAGCGAAGGTAAAAAATTCATACATCAGACTCGCTAATGAAAATTTTCCAACGATTCCATTTTCTTGCCGGGACGAAGTTCGCGGCTTCGCTACCGATGGCCAGCAAAAAATGTAACAATTAGCTGTAGTTTATGCGAAATTAACCGCATTTGATGTTTTTGCGGCATTTCAAAACTAGCTCTGTATTAACATACACACATGTTGCACAAATGATTTCGACTGTTGGAGAATTCTTTACCGCAACAGAACTATTGCTTCCAGTCCCTTAATTGTTCAAAACATATTGAAATTATTATCCTAACAAAATATTATCATTTATGTTTCAGAGCCGAAAACCGATTGGCGTCTTCACTGCACAGTGAACCCCTCTGGATGTCCGCAGGTAAGAGAAACTTTTCGTTAAAAATTGGAGCTATAAATATTTGCTCGTAAATAAAGATGTAAAAAAATACCAAAGAATGGAAATCATAAACATACCAAAAGTTTTAGAAGTATCAAAAGGGGTTTGAATTCTAAACTACCACCAAAATACTGCTCTGCACCTCCTAAAAATGGGAAAAAACACTTTCTTACTATAAGCGAGTTCACAATACGTTCATTGCAGAGCCAAGAGGTTTGGGAATCTCAACCTTCATATCCAAAGCTGATACGACAAGTAAGTGGTCATAAGATTTGCACTTGATAGCTTGACAAATGAAAGCTTCACGCGGATCATATCTCGATGTAAATGTATTTACCTCGTATTTATGAAATCAAGACGGGCGCAATTCATGGAAATGCTTGAGAGTAAACCTCTCTTTGTAGCAGTTGGAACAAAGGTCTCAAAACAATAAAAATGTCAAGGCCTGCCTGCAATGTTTAGACAAGGACTTCAGCGAGAGAATTTAATTGTTGCCCTGCCTGCGGGCCTCGACAATTGCATTCCTAGGCAGACGCACGAGGGCGATCTTTGAATCCCGTGATCCAAGCGGGTCTCCACTGCGCCCCTCCCGTGCACTCGGCATGGCCGCGCATTTGACGCGTCCTCCGAGTACTGGGACGCTTGTGTACCACTGGGTAAATTACCCATTTGGGGGCCGGAATAAATGTACTGCTTTGGAATTTTTTTTAGAATAAGTTTTAGCGTATGAGGTAATGTATCGTCGAGCTATCACATTTTCCATACTTCTTGAGATAGATACAAAAAAATTCGTGCAGTTGAGTCTGTTTTTCAACAATGCTACACACGACCTAGCTTATTAAACCGTAGCAGCTGCGCAAACGTAGTCAACGCTTCATCTTAAGCACAGTCAAGCATGGCTGTTACCTGCACTCCGATTAAAGTGGATACTTGAAAAGTGTAGTTGATTATGAATTTATCTTTCTCGTGCAATAAATTTCCAAAACTGAAACCCAGTGACTGTTCGGGCGCTAGCTAGAAACACCTAGCTGGTGCACACTTTGTGGACTAGAATCGAACAAAAAAGATTTACTGCGAAACAAAACAGTCTCGTGTGTCTCAGACGTGGGCACATCGTGGACACACAAAGGATTTTTGGGCAGAAAAAGTATGATCAGTCTCACAGCGTGCAAGAACTCTACGTCTACTGATCTTCCAGCTCCCGCATTTTAATATTAAGCGCAGAACTGTAGGAGAATGAAGTTGTGCAGTCACATGATAACGCGTGTTATTTGAAATATTCGCTCATTAAAATTGACTTCCTCTTAAATGATATGAATCTTGCTGACACTGCGCTTTAAATTCCTTTACAGCTCGACTTAACTTTCTATCCCAATTCTCAAAATGTGATTAAAAAATTTACTGGCCCAAAAAAAGTTAGGTGCGGATACTAGGATTGACTACAGTGGACGTACGCTGTCGAATGGTGTAAGTAGTCTGATACTAATCAAGGCATGAAATTGAAACAAAATAGAAACAATGCCTCAAGATCCGAAATCAGGCATTTAACGTAAAATAATAAGACCATTCGCTCTTGGCTATGCTCGGCATCTCCTCAGGTAAACTCGTCCTCTAAAAAATGATAGACGAACAATCCTTTGGAATTAGTCATTGCCTTTGCTGTTCTTCAGTGCCCATTTCTTTGATATCACTATTATAAAAGTAGCCGCGTCCGTCCCTCCGTCCGTGTGACCCCCTCTTGATTATGGTATCCACAATACGCAATCGGCTTATTTTTTAGATTAGAAATTTTCTATGGAGCTTTCTCTGTCAAAATTCATCATGTCGCTTTGATATTTTTAATTGATAATGCAAAAAGAAATGTTTTAAATTCGTTCGACCAGTAACCTGGCTACCACTAGGTATAAGGCCCAAAATTTTTGAACTTGAGTAATTGTTTTTGAAATTGTGATTTTCTTGAAAAGCTTTGAAGAGATAATAGACGACATTTCAGAATAAAATTCCGGCAAAGGGAGGCCACCATGGATAGAAATGTGTCCAACCGCAAGAGAGAAGTGCAAGACTTCGACAGCAAGAAAGATGCCGGAGACTGTCACCTGTATGGAAGATAAATATATGACTGCAGATAAATATAAATGACTGCAGACGACTATATTTCAATTCAGGAGCTTTAAACAATACACTGATACGTGTATTGTTGGTTA
Source organism: Platorchestia sp. MABIK (assembly GCA_014220935.1). NCBI lineage: Eukaryota > Metazoa > Arthropoda > Malacostraca > Amphipoda > Talitridae > Platorchestia > Platorchestia sp. MABIK. Next base: position 60,912 of record JACJUY010000875.1, on the reverse strand, counting down.
GGTTAGATTAGGTTGCATAGAATATCAATAGTTGAGACTTAAAAAGTATAGGAAAGCCATAGAATAGTATGGGAAATCATGGGAAAGCCATGTTTAAGCTCAGTTGGTCCGATATCTGCCCCACATCATTTTTTGACGGGCCGTGTGCACTAGTAATAACAATAATTTTGTGATTTGTCTGTTTTCTTGCTTGCTCGCTTGCTTCATTTCTTGTTTGCTTGTCCACATTGTCTGTCCCTGTAAACACGCGGTAGACTGGATACTTACACTACATAATAGCACAAACTTACTTTTTATACTCTTCATTTTGATGCTATCCTCACACAAAAATAGAGAAATCAAGAGAAGAAAAGATGCGCATCGAAGCCGTTCATGTAAACACAATTTTCAAGCATGAATTACAATTCTAACAAAAAATGTGGTCGTTCATGACTCTCGGTCGCATTAGTAATGATTGAACATCGTATCATTTTTCCTCGCACTTTCTGCCATGATAGCTTCTTCAAAAGTTATCATAACCTCACAAATTGATCCCTTTTTTAATTTCATTATTTGTTTTTCAAAGAAGTAAATAAGGAACCGCGTATTTCAGGTATTTTTAAACGAAGTAATTCCAACAATTATTTCCTGCATGTTGCAATCGTTTACACAATACATATACCTGAGTAATTATTCAAGACATTTCTCACCTACTATTCGTTTACGGTAAAGCACACAGCGAACGTTCACGAGAAGAAATTTTTGCAATTTAATAAAAATATGTTAAATTCCACATGTACTGTATTCTAACACTCTACATAAGTAACTTGTATTCTGTGTTCACTAAATAAAGCTTATGGATTAGAATTGTGTTCCAACGTTTCTGTGAATCGAAAACAAAATTTAAATGTATGACTCTTGTAATGCTTCTATGAGGTTGATTCCGGCACTGCAGCATTGCAGCGATTTATTTTTGGTAGATTATTTCGCCGCTACGGCATCCGCTGTTCTATCCTTTTTGAGTAGATTTTTTTCGACCGAAATTACTTTGTTTTTGGAATTATTTCAATAGAACATTTTTTGTCCGCTGCCAACGGCCCTAATGAAACAAACTATATATTTATATATTGTACAAATCATTTACTAATTAATTTGATTGAAAAATTCACTTTGGTCATGATCAATTAATTATCTTCGGTAAGCGCGTGTCGAGGGCATTATCTGAGCGGTATTTACGAGGCAATTTTTCAAATGGCACGTTCTCTTTTATCAGTCTCATTTACAGATTTCGTTTAATCTTCTTAACTTACAAATGGAATTAAGAACATGGAAGATCGATTATTTCACTATTGAATGATAACCATATGTCACAAGGCTATTGAGAGAACTTGGTTAGACATGATTGTAATAATGTAGACTTTTATTAAGGATCCAGTTTAGGCGTTGGTAATGCGTGAGGAGGTAGATCACTTTTGAATTAACGTTAATGGTTATGATCGAGGCAAAACGGATCTCCTGATCTATTAGGATGATTCACACTCTTTGTCACTATTAAACGTCACTTTACAATAAAACGAGTTTATCGCCATATGCGATAAATCATCGTTATCGAATCAGCGAGAATCATCGTTAGCAATATAAAAAAAGAAAACACTGAGGCATGCTGTAATTCAGGCTGCTTCATCATTACGTTTTAATTTCTCAAATAAACCTTGGCATGACTTGGTTTTTTTTTTAATATATATTCATCGCAATAGGCAATGAACCGTAAAAACGGAACACCAGGATTTGTGAGTCCGCACGGTCAACCTTCCTCTCCCAGCTCATGCGGGTAATCTGCCTGCCGGGCATGCCCCCCTAAAGGCGTGTCGTTACGCATACGAACACTCACGTTACGACAATGGTTAATAGTTAATTGGTGGAAAGCCCGCAATCATGATAAATTTTTAAGAAACTGAATCCTGTAATTTAATTTACATTAAATGAATAACAACGTAGGTGGCTAAAATTCCAAAGACATATAAATATATCCTTCGAAGAGAAAAGAGTAGTTGGTAACTGCTTGGAGCTCCCTCAGCGAAGTGATGAGGACGTGAAGAGGGTAAGGCCGCCGTCACACAGAGACCAAATGGTTGTGTTTCCTAATAATCTTCTACAGTCAGCGGTACCACTCGGTCTGTCCAGCGCTGCGAAACCGTCAGATTTCAGCCTTAGTTTGGTACCAGCTTAGTCATACCATGATTGCAGAACCTGTAATCATGGTATGACGAATCTTGTCTATGAATGAATATCCCCTACTCCTACTACGTCTTTACATGTGAGCTTCGAGGGGAAATTTCGTCCCTGGTGACCAGTTATATAAGACAAACCAATGATGCAAAACAGAAGGATCCTATTCTTGTCGTACTTCTGATCATATACAATACGATCAATTCTACATTGCAGCTATATTAACAGAAATTTATTTAATAACTTTGTCGTCGTCTCACGTCCTAGTTCAGCATTCATAGCACAAATATCAGATTATTACGAGTACATACAGTACTTATATCGTTCGCTTCTGGTATGACGTGGTCGTTCTCGTCGAGGCGTCCCTCGTTCTCAGAAACCCTGAACGCTGTTATTTTTCATACGACTAGCTCAGGCGGTTCATGGCAAAGAAAATTTAGCTTTCGATAACACTCTGAAAGTGATTTAGGGGCTGTTTGTTCACCTGTTTATTCGATTAATTCAAAAGTGCCTCAGGAAATGAACCCAATCTTGAGCACATCGCGCATCTGCGTAAGAAAATTGTGACCAAACTCAGTTTTGGTCAAGCTCGTGTGATGCGTACATGGATGAACGTGGGTAATTCCACGACGTTGTTCTGTGTTTATCTGTAATTTTTAAGGTTCGTTTATACGCTCCTCATTTTTTTAAGAAGCCATAAAGCACGTGTAAAGTAGCGAGACTCTATCCTAAAAAGAAAGAGAATGTTGTTTTAGTGTTTGTTGTTGGTACGCGTACTCCATTCTGTTGAGAGGTCATGCGTTGCGAGCACCTCTTGCGAGGTTATCTCTCTGTGCGTTGCCGCCTAAGGGCGTTTTTACAGCCCTCAGTAGAGGCCTCATCGCTTGATTAAATTTCCTGCGAATAAGGTATCTGTTTACAGAATCGTGGCGAGCCCAAAGTCAGCCGAGCAAAACAGACAAAGATGCCGCTTTGTTACCGTCTCTTAGCGTGCGAACTAGTGCAACTTTTGGTTTTGGTTCGACATTTATCAAGTTGAGACGCTCAGAATGAAACAGTTTCATATTTTACATTAGTGGCACCAGTAGATGCGTACATCCGGAAAATTCGAAAGTCTTATTTAATATGACTCATAAGTTATTCAATGTCTTACATTGAATTTTAGTTCTCTTGATAAACTTAATAAAAGGTGTGAGAAAACTAAAAAAGTTATAAGCCGGTCTAGGAACGTGTTAGAGGAAAAAAAACGAAAATTCATAACAAGATTCGTGACGTGACCTCGCATTTCAAGTCCTGCCGTGAAGCCTCGGATCTCACACAAAGCTCAATGTCACCACAAATATTCGAACATTCACCGGAATTTTAGCAGCATTGGTGTTGCATGGCCCCGAGCGGAGTGATAAAGTCAAAAGAGCCTAATTGGACGCCATATTGCCGGGAATTCGATATGCGGTCGAAATGTTCCCGTGACATTCGATATTGCTCACAAAAAGTGTTGCTCACACCCAATGTTGCGGCGTGGTCAACAGCCAGACCGTCTGGAAGGAAATGTTTAAGCGAGAAGCTTAGTTCATTTGTGCAAGTAATTGTTTTGTAGTATGTCTATTCTTTGAGTTAGAAGTTCGGAAAACCAAATAAATATTCATTTTTTACTTCTGCATTAATCTGCTTGATTTCAGGTGCGCCAGAGGCTTAGAGTCAAATTTTTAAAATCCTGCGAGAAAGAAATGAGGGAAGAAGCACGTCAGAAGCAGGAAATGTCAGAAACATTTTGGCACCAATGAATGACGCATTGGCATGTAAACTATATAATAGCAATTGCACGATTAAGTAAATTGCTAAACATCCCAAAATTTGAATTCATTTGTTGGCACGGTAATTATTGAATAAAAATGTTACATACACGAAAAATCGCTCTTAATTTTTAAATTTATATCAAATGCTCTTTCCAAATTATGTTTATTTTTAACCGCTAAAACCAAGCCAACATTTTTGACGGGAACAAAACGTTGTTGCTGCCTGGATCGACATTGGCTCGACGAGTATTCGAAATGTCTTTTAAATCATATAGTAACGAGGGGAAATTGTGTCCTGCGCGAATATTTTTATTTGAGAGAAATGAATTGATATTAAAGAGAGAGCGGCAAAATAATTACAGAGAGTGCTAAATAGGCAGCAGTATTTTCAAATACCTGATAGCTTTTCTGAAACATTTGTTTCATTGAGTAGACGCAGAGGGTTAAGCAGGTGCGACAAAAAAGTGCACCCCACTGTAATAACATCATTGATTTTGACTGATTTTACCCATAATCTTTCGTTTAATGAACCATTTCACCAGAGGTTTATTGCTCGAAGTAGATTTCGGGTATAAACGACTATTAAAATGTCTATAATTTGAGAGTAAAGAAAGCAGGATTTTAATTGTAAATACAAATACTCGAAATATATGTTCGATCCCCGAAAATCAATCACGGAATGGTAAAATCTTAGATGCTAATTAAGATTACTGTAATTTACCGAAAATGTAATGTTATTATTTCACTTCTTAGTTCACCCTTTAAAAGGAAACATTCTTACACAAGTGAGCGAGTTTAACCAAGCTATGTGTAGTTTACTAATACAAGCGCCAATTAGATCTCCTTGGGCATTTTAAACTTTCGCTTTTTATTTCACATACACACATTCGCTTTAGTTCTGCAGCACCATTCCGGTACCTACAACGTAATATTCTAGCAGCCTAATGCCAAAAAACTCAAGTGGCAATGGTACTTGAGCGCTCAAAATCACACTCGTGCGTGTCAATCACAAACGCTCGTTTCAAAATAAGGTGTAGGTAGGTATGGTCATCGTGTGCGTCTACATATACTCCCTTCAAGGGCAGGTAGCTTATATAGTAGCAACCAGGAAACCAGAATTAAAACTTGGCGTTTGCTGTTGCGCAAGAAGTAAAAATTTCAGTGTGTTTTCGCGAATACTGTGTGTTGACAACGAAGCCAAGTGGTCATAAGTTTACGAATGAGTGTTAGCTTGACTACGCCTGAAAATATTTACTAAGAGAACTGGACTGAGAGCAGACGGTTTATCCTCTCATTTGGAGCTGGGGGCTAGAGATACCTCATCACACAGGGTTTTAAGCCTCATGCTATCGAAGGGAAATTGCTTGCTCTCCAGGGTAAGAGCATCTATTGGGCAAACGCTAAGTAAGATGATGTGTTAGAGTTTGACGGAAGTTCTCAAGTCGGAGGGGACGTTCATGAGAGCAAAGTATATTTTAATGGAAAGCTTTAAGCAATGAGGACGAAGTTCAGCGAATTTACATTTTTCTTTCTAAACATCTCGTATGAAATGTGTCAGCAAACTTCAACCGCATTCGTGGTGTTAATTTAGTCGTTATGCTTCTTGATACAGAGAGTTCATTTACATTTTAGTTAATGGGAATAGTTCATTAGAGTGAATCATTAAGTGAAATGAATATAATTCACTCTCTGACTGCTATCAAACTAACATTTTCAAAATTAGTGACCGTTTTGCAAAATTTCGTGTTATGTATAAATCTTATTTTTCCTTCGCACTCGTGACAGCACCGCAGCTCTCCTGGTAGGACAAAGCGGTCATCAATGTAGGTTCCTATTGCGCTCAGTTGGGATGATCGGTCAGTCAGTGTCACGCTTTACGAACAGTGTTCTCGTACAATTATTGTTAGCACGATAAGCGTTAAATTTTTTATTTGTTCTCCTGGATCTTTTGCAAGAACGTTGTTACTCAGCTTAGATGTTTGGCTCACTGATCTTCACGAGTCCAGATAGGGGAATTGACTAAATTTAAACTGAGGGCGAAACCATCAAAGGGTATTGCATAAATTTGCTTTTCATGAATTTTTTATCCTTGAATTTGGTCACATCGTTTAGAAATATGGCTCAGTGATTTTCACGAGTACAGATCCAAGAGTAGACTGTTTGAAACAGGGGCGAAAATACCCTCAAGTTTAGCTGAACACCGAACCAAATCTAAAAGAGGATTATTCTATTTCTGGAATTGAGGAGAAAAGAAAGCAAACAGTTTATTTCCAACAAAGATGATACAAAAAAGATGGTACATCATTGGTTTTTAAAATTTCTTAAAGTGAATACACTTAAATGATACGCACACATGAGTATTGTAATACCCATGTCACTAGTCAAAAATAAATGATTAAGGGCATGTAAGATATTCACACTTGCAGGAATGTTTCAGAACCGAATAAAGAAGGTTTCATTCACTCTTATTGAACGATTTTAAAATAGCCGTAAAGGCCAAATACAACAAGGTTTTAAAGAGCCGTAAAGGCCAAATACAACGAGGTTTTAAAGAGCCGTAAAGGCCAAATACAACGAGGCTTTAAAGAGCCGTAAAGGACAAATACAACGAGGTTTTAAAGAGCCGTATAGGCCAAATACAGTTAGTAACTTTTAAAGGAGGAATATTTATTTCTTATTTACTTTATTAGTTATTTCAAGGATTAGCGCAAAGAGCGCTTTCAAAATAGCTTTCGCTTTAAATCAAAAAATGGCATAGCTGACACGGGTGCTCGTTGGGTTAAAATACACTTGTTAAGCAGCAACTGCTGCAGCCGCAGTTATGGCCATGTAGGCAGACGCCATTACAAAGAGCAGCAGGAACTGCTGCAACCGCGGTTGTAGGTTAGCAGTACAGGCGATTACAAAGAGCAGCAGGAACTGCTGCAACCGCGGTTGTAAGTTAGCAGTACAGGCGATTACAAAGAGCAGCAGGAACTGCTGCAACCGCAGTTGTAAGTTAGCAGTACAGGCGATTAAGAAGGAGCAGGTGGAACTGGTCTGGTCAGCTTCCTGGAAGAACAAAATAATTCGTTAAGTAAATTGAAGAAACACCGTAGAAAGTTAGGAACTCAGATTTGTGCTAGAATATAAGATATTTTACCGCTAGAACACACCCCACAGTAGCGTCAGCTAATCCCAGAATCGCACACAAGTCCGGACGAAAACCTCGAGGCAGCGTTAAAATGAAATAATTGGAATTTCAAAATTTTCCAGGTTTTTGGGTAGTAGATCCCCTTAAGGTGGAGCAACTGACCGCAGCCTCCCGGGGTGCGTAGCGGTAACTATACCAGCAGCAGAATATACTGGGAGCGGGAACAAACAATACGAGTTAACTTGAGTTGCCGCTGCGGCAATAAAGAGATGGAGTATTTCAAATCACTAGTTTCATTATCACAAATAGTGAGCTCTCACCTAAGTAAATTTCCACTCGGTGGGTAGGTAAGCCACTTCAAGAGGTTGTTAAAGAAATGGAAAAGATGAAAATAGTGGTAGAACGGTGTTCAGGCGAAATTGAGTAATCAGGTAAGTAGTTAATCGTAGGTAGGTAGCTTATTGAAGGGAGATGAAATGAGCCCTTAAAGGCTATATAACGTAGGCTAGATGAAATCAAGAAGAAACCATTACAGTTTCCTCTAAATCTCAGGAGTTCACCGTTAGCAAACAGGTTTAATAAACTTCGTAAGAAGCGATTAAATTGGTGAAGTTCTCCCTTCGAAGACGTTTACTGGCCATTAGCCATTTAATTAAGTTGGAATTAATTCCTAAAGACCTGAACATCAAGATAGTTTCTCAAAAATAAAAATAACGAAATTCACAACACACGCATACAAACTTAAACAAAGAGAAATAGAATAGTAAGCGAGGAGAAGTAGCACATAACCTCATGGCTACGTGACTAAGTAGGTGGTAATAACTCGCGCCCTCGAGGTGCTGCTAAGACTGCTACTGCTCCAGTAAAAGTGTCAAATGCCGAATCCTCTTTTTGCTACAAAATCGTCTGCCCACCATACCTTTGCTCAGCTCCAGCTCCGCGGCAACAAATGACAGGGCGAAAGCGGCGCATGGCTCTGCCTCTAAAGGCAATACGAGGAGCATGTGGGGAGAATTTTCCACAGGCAATGTATTCCTAATGCTGCTTGATCTAGTTTTGATGATATATGTAACTCCAATTATAAGAGACAATACAATTTCATTGACGATGCATTTTCTTTGTGGGTTGAAAACACTTTTGACAGTTTACATGTACATGACATAAAGCTTTGAATTTTTTTGACATCAGGAAATAATATTAGAATTGCTTGTTTGGGCAGATGTTCAAAAATATCATTTCGAGCAAGCATGAGAAAATGCAAGCATGAGAATTCCGAAAATTACAACTTTAGTTTTTCTAATTAAAAAGTTTTAACAAAACGCTCAACAGTTGATAAGCATCTTATTTAAACATAATTGGGTGATCACATAACAAATTTATGAATTTTTGCGTGAATGCTTTACAATAATAAAGAGATGGCGAGTTAGGCAATGTTACAAGTAGAGAGTGAACTGAAAAAAGACCGGTATCTCAAGTTCAAATGCTAGTTACTAGTTTAGTACACACATATGGGCATTTATACATGTACATATATACACATGTACATGCACATGCACACCCACGTACATAAATATACCTAACACGCATACGGACACAAATACATACCTATGCAACGAGGCAATCATATGACATATGCAATCCACAAAAATGCTGTGAGGTGCATTGAGATATAGGATAATGAGCAAAGGAGGTTCGTAACTACTTCTTCAGCATGTGTTGCAGCTTAATATTTCTAAAACTGGCAACTAGCCTACTATTGAAGTAAGCTCCATCATTAACAGATAATTTATTTTCCAGATATGGACAAAAATATTCGCCTAAAACAAATCGAATACCTGCAAACTAATTTTGTTGTACCCACTAGTACTCGCTTTAGTAGTTACAGGAAAAGAATCTAGTTTCGAGTCCTAGGTGAGTTGGTTAGTTAGTTAGTTTGTCTTACATGAATTTGAGCAAATCAAGAAATGCTTTTATCTGGCAGTGTTTAAGGACATACAAGTAACCTGTATTTTTAACTTATATTGTTAAAATTGTGCGCCCTTTACAGCCCCGAGTTTTAAGCGGCCTGACGCCTGAGGTAATTTCTTACTTAGGTGCGATTAAACGATTAAACGATTCTGCCTTCGTGTTATGTGTGCGTCCTAGTCATCCAATCAACGTCACTTCATTGTTGTGGAAGAGTTTACGGAGCGTGATCATGATATGATCAACTCAATGCAACGTTGTATCGTTTGTTGGAATTGATATTTATTCGACCGGGTTATATTCTTTTAAGAATCTTTCTAATAGAATATTTTGTATTATATGCTGTATTTGGACAAAAATATATGTTTATATTTTACATAAACTAGCTATCAAATAACATGATTGAAGTATTCACTTCGATCGTCATAATCAATTATCTTCTGTAAGTGTGCCATTAATAATATATGATTATTGATTCAAGCAGTCATCTCTTCTGCCTCTCTCCATTTCTTTTCTGTCACCTTTTCTGGCAACAAAAGGGTAATGAAAAACATTCATCCTACATTCCACTTTATGAGAGTTATGTAGACTACAACATTAAACTACACATCCTTCATACCTAGAGGGGTTGGAATACGGGATAAATTGGACGTAGAAACGATAAAAGGGAACACCCATCTCATGGCAGGTGTGGCTCAGTTGACAGATGAGCCTCCTACGATGACGCCACCTCGCCGTGGATGTACTATGTCGTCAGTCATGACCGGGATGATATCTCAACAGAGCATTGTACGTCACAATTGATGATAAGGGCTTATTCATCACGAAGATGATTGAAGGTTTGAGCCCGAGATAGTTCAAAGGAAATAAATGCACCCGGCTTTAGGGGCCAGAGATGCTGGGCAAGCGTGCCCTTACTTTCAAGGCCGCCCGCTGTTGACGTGTCGCTCTCGAGGGCAGCGGAGTACCGCATGCATTCGGGCAAGGATTGAAATACTGACGGTTACTTATGAAAATGACATGTGAGAAATACTAACGGGAGCCATTTCCTAAGTTATTCAAATACATCTTAAAATAATTCTATAAACAAAGATGCATCGAAGAACCCCTTCTCCCTTCTTAAGACTAAGAAAATATAAGGTTAAAATGTAGGTCAAGCATCATGGCATCTTCTGGATGTGTCTTGATGCAGGACCGTGACAGCGTTGTGACCGTGGTTGCAACACGCCGAGGTTTCTAGAGCAGAGCTTCAAGCTTCTCACTGACGATAGATTTCCTTATATTTTCGGCACTGGTTCTTTTGGAAATTGATTATTTAATGATGCGCTGGCCAAACGTACCTCCATGTTCCCAGCGTTACTTTTTTTGATCGAAGATCATCGGTAGTTATAAGCAATCATAACACTATTTCACGCTAACGTATATCGAGTTTCACTGAGGTCTAAAATTTCAATTAATAGATTTATAAGTCAAATGTGGGAAACTATCATTCCATGAAGTATTTTCCGAGACACTATCTTGTCTCGCCAATGACAAATTTCTTCAGTAAGATAAAATCTATCAATTCTATCGCAGAACACAACAGATCTCCGCGTTTACTAAAAAAAAGGGAAAAATGGTATTGCACCAAATTTTCGAACTCGTACCGATAAACCGTAGAAAAATATGGATTACTGAAACATTCCGAAACTTTTTTTTCATTGCGAATGTTGGCTTTTGCCAAAGTGAAAATTTAAAACAGTTGATACGTTTATGGATGTAATATAAAAATTAGCATCTATTCTTGCACATTTTGCACCAAATACAGTAGCTAAGAAATCAACTTGGTGCTGGTGCCTGATGAGAACTACGAAACTTTTGCTAACAGCGTAAATTGTTTTTTGTTTTTTTGTCACTTATTTATCTGAATGATAAGATAGTATGGTCAAAAATTTGAGTTAAAAAAATATCTTCTAGGTGAAATATTAATGGTTATTGAAAAACATAAGAAAGAGAGAAACAGCAGATTCATGTGTGAAAACTCCGGGTTTTGATAAGTACCAAATCAAGCGTGTAAAGCTGAAAGAGAATTAAAAAAATTTAACTCAATTTTCTCTTGACTTTTCATTCACGACTTGGCATAATTAATTCATTGTTATATACCTAAAACACAACAAAGATGATACTTACCTTAAGTGATGTTGACGATGTGCACATATTCAATTATTTTATTTTACCATGCCCATAGCATTCCCGGACTTAGGAACTTTTCTCTTGTATTTTCTACTTTACTATTTATGGAAAAAACTCGAGTGATAGTTTCAGAATTTTTTTTGAGGTAATAAACTAGAGAGTGGGTAAGTACATTCTAAGTTGTATAATTCTACGAAATAATATCAATTTATATTATTTATTTCCATTTGAAAATGTTAATTCATTTATGACCACACTTGCGATGCGGCCTCTGACAGGACTGCATATTTATATTTGACACACTCTCTTTACGCAGTTCGCACTAGAAAAGTTTTTTGTCAATATTTTTGTCTCACGCTACATTACTGCTGACGTCATATAACCTTTCTCATCAAATATGATTAAGAATCGATGTACGTAGCATCCTCATTAACAACAGTTCACATTGCTAAAAAACCTAAATTTACTTTTAAATGCTTTACGGTTAGAACTATCTGGAAATAGTAATAAAGAAAGCGTACATCTCGATAAAGGCTTCATGTCGGCATGCACTTATCGTGGCAATTTTCACTCTATATAAGACTTGTAGAAGAGAGCGGAAGACAGAGTTGATTAACGTACGAGACTCAGTAGACGATCTTGTATCGTAATATAAGAGACTGCAGACAATCGTATTGAGTTATATACGAGACTGCAGACGATCGTACTGACTTATAAACGAGACTGCAGACGATCGTATTGAGTTGTATACGAGACTGCAGATGATCGTATTGAGTTATATACGAGACTGCAGACGATCGTATTGAGTTAAATTTGAGACTGCAGACGATCGTATTGAGCTATATACGAGACTGCAGACGATCGTGTTGAGTTATATACGAGACTGCAGATGATCGTATTGAGTTATATACGAGACTGCAGACGATCGTATTGAGTTACATACGAGACTGCAGCCGATCGTATTGAGTAATAATAAATGCGACTCCAGACGATTGTGTTGAGTTCCAAGTTTCAATTTTAATTCAATTTTCATTTTACATTTATTCGCCAGTTTTTCCCCCACGCTTCATTCTCTTCGCTCCCCAGCACACGAGTACGCCTCCTCTCACAGCGGGACAGCTCTATAACTGACGCAATTGATTTTATTAACGGTTTCACTGAACTCGTTGCTGTAAGTTAAGAAAATAATTGTGATGTCAGCCATATAATCTTCTCCATGATTCTTTATTACATGAACTTCAAACCCGAATTTCATATTTGTATGGCATGAAAAGTTTCTTACAGGCCTTATTTAGTTCTTGTGTCGTCTTCTAAATATCACGTAGTTGAGATGCAAACTGTATTTATTTTTTGGGGGTATTTTAGAATTCTTTTGCGCAAAAGTGCTTTGTGCCTTGCTCAAATTCAATTCATTGAGTAAACTTTTGCCCTGGCCTTCCGCTGCTTGTAAATTTGTTTTTAGAAGCAAATCAACTTTATTTAGATGCTGCTAACTGCACGGTGTTTAGGTACAACGGGAAATTTAAACCTAGCTTGCTGGCGACAAGGCACGCCATGAGTACCAATCAACACAAATGTTTCAAAAGAAGCTTCTTGTCAAGTATTCCAAACAATAAAAGTTTATTCGCGTTAAAAATGAAATTCCCTTCAAAATCGGGATATAAACGAGAATAATAATCTATCAGCAAACGCAATACGGAAAAATTTCAATTTTCTCAACACGCTTACCTTAAAGTTGAGGCCAATAAGACGATTAGTTAAACTTGCAAAATTTCTAAAAATAGACGTTAAAAAGTTGTGTAATTTACTAAAAACTGTATCTTCAAACCAGCACTCTTCAAGTCTACGATAATTAATAAGCTCAGGGCTTCAGAGGTCAGTGCGCATACCCAATCTCAGTCCATAAATATTAGAAGTAAAGCATGATTTTCCATAATCAGGTATATTATATCCAAGGTGGTTGCTAAAAATGTATACTTTTTAAAATTGCTATAACTTTTTTCACAGAAAGGATAGGGAAATAGAACTGGTATTATTGGAAAGAAGAATAGTTAATGTCTTATTTCTACACTAATTTCCGAGTCGAATTCGTGTCTTCATCTTGGATAAAAGTTCACAGTCTTTCAACATTTTTCGCTGTGCGTCCAGAAACTTTTCTTCCAGATCTTCCTTTAATGTTTCTCACGATAAACTGGGATTACCAATTTTGGAAGTGATTCTATATCGCTATTTTGTTAGGTTAGAACTTCCTCTTGAGTCCCGACGATGGATCCAATTTTCGTCATTTCTTCGATGACGAACTTGCACTGTTGAAGAGTCAGTTTTGCCATGTTAGCTGATTACACAAATCTTCTCTGCTGCACCCGTGATGTTTATGCTTATTTGAAGGGTATCCAGATAAGTAAGAAAACACTGAATTCTGTCCCATCAGATGTTCTATGTTATAGCCTCCTTTTTCATCTATTCAAAAATTAATTGGCATTTTAAAAGGTATGCATTTTTTAGCAACCACCCTGTATAAGAGGATAATCATTCCAACAGTATGTATGGCCGATAATAGAAGCCGCTCCCTCTCAACTCTCGGCAACACATAAGAAAGATCTGATTCTCCCACTCACGGCTGCGTGCTTTTACCGCCGGAGCTCGAAACATTGACCGCAATTGAAGAAAACTTGCAAGCGACCTCAGCAGCTGAAAACAATCGGGATGCGCTCGTTAGATAAATACATTAATTAACAAGTAGAATGAATGAAGCAAATGAGACATTTTTGCACCAGTCAGAAGTTCAAAATATTCGATATAATCGACGCTTTGTGAAAAATACCAAAGCAAGAGGCTTCTGCCGTCTCTCCCTCAGTCGGATGCAGACTCCGAGAGAATAGTACTAGAGAAAAACGGAGGCAAATATAAATTCACCAAGCCTTGCCTTAACTGAATAATGAAAAATATACCAATGAAATACATATATCCAAATTATCAGGTGTGAAAGACTGTAGCTTTTCCTGGCACCCACCTGAAGAACGGTGTAAGTGAGGTAAAAAACTTCTAGTCCTAAAAACGAAAATTATGGTAACATATCGATCATGGGCATTCTAAAATAACAAGGCGTATGCAAAGTGCTACTCAAAATACCCAAAGCAAAGCGCAGGAAATTGCTCCTCAGCTTAATACTTTGACCGCGACGTGACCCACCGGTGGTCACTGACGGGATTTTCATAGTTCAATAGGAATGAAAGAGAGCCACTCAAAAAAGACGGCTGGGAGAGCAAAACCAAAAGGTGGTCACCAACCGCAGGCACAGACTCAAAGTCGTATTTAGATGTCGCACCGTCAGATGCATAGCACCAGCCGACAAATATTCATGGTGATTTGAATAAAATGCTGAAAACTAAATCCAAACAAATTTTCCAGCAGTCGAAGGCAAAAAAATGGATTGGAAAAAAATGATTTTCTTCACGGATGGGAGAAATGATGGGAAGAGAAAGAAAACTGGGAACTGATTTAAGGGACAAATCGGCCGAAGGAACCAACGCTCTTCGCTCTTTCAGAACCAAGAGAAGAGATCACTTTGTGAATACCTACTGGGAAAATTTTTCACATTCTTTATTTACGTTCTGAATATCGGCTGCTAATGAAAGTTTTTTTAAACCTTCAATGATAACCTTACCTTAATACCTAAGCAAGTAAACTCTCACACCTTCATGGTGAATCAGCTTCCTTTTCTTTTGGATTATTCGCTGTTTTCATCATAACTTTAAGCGTTAATTGCCCATTACTGGACACATTTATTCTCATATTTCTTCATCGAAATCCCTGCATGGAGTGAGAAGGACAGTCAAAATTGGCTACTCAATTTGTGGCGTGCGATTCGTCTTGATGTATTACGAAGAACCTCTATTTGAATGCACGTTGAAAAATTGATCGCACTCGCTCGTTGCAATCCGAAGTACCTACTTAAGCACAGTGTTCATTTGTCCAAAAGCGTTCATTTGCAGTCAAGTTGCCCAAAAATGAAGGCAAGTAAATTTGGCTGTGACTATTCTACAGGTCCTCGAGTAAATTTTTATAACCATCATACGTTCAAAAAATTTTGACCATATTCACAAATATGGCGGTGAAAATTAGGTCAATTCATTTCAGTTTCAAGGATTTCCACTTTCCCGTGGGATCCAAGATGCCTGCAAGGGCACGCCATAGCTCTCGACCAAACCCGCTGAACACAAATCAAGCGATGGCGTTTCGTCATCGGATATCGACGAAACTTACGACTTTTAACGGCCGGCCATTGCCTAAATCCAAAAGCGTTTAAACTGGCGGGCAATTAGAACGGCGCCCGTGGAGGAAAAAGAGCCCTTTTACTAATGGACTTTGAAGCTGCAGACGTTATAATTAGTCAGTCTAAAGGCAGTAATTAGCGGGCTCTTGCGAGCTTCTAGATGTCTGGCTTGAGACGCGCCCGAAATTAGAAGTTGGCCAATCTCAACCAATGCGTAATTCCCCTCGCACCACACTCAAAAGGACCCAAAACTTTAAAATTCTAATGCAAGAAATGCTGAATTTATTCGAAAGAGTTCGATTAATCGAGCAATGCATTATGATTAAAAATATTATTTGAAGAGAAAAATCAATAAACGTTCCGAAATTCAGCTGTAAAGTTCTTTTAACAATGGTCCATAGTTATAAATTTCGAGCATATTCATTGCAGGCAATTCAACAAAAAAAAACTCCACATACTTTCTTTATTAGAAAGCATTGAAATTAAATAGAGAAGTTAATGCTAAATTGTCATGTCGGAATTATTTTTCTGTGACATTTTACATCGTGTTATTTTAATTTCACGGAGAAAATTTTATGTATTATATAAGGCCCCTAGAATCATACGGTACCAAGCGCCAAGTGCATCTTGCGAAAATGAGTTCTGTATTCAGCTGTCATCCCCAAATTTTCCTTTGTCTGGATAGTGTATCGTAGGCAGAAGAATATAGTTACAAAATGTTGAATACCTCTATAAGTTGCTGAGATACGATGGTTTCTAAGTCGCCAAACTTGGATTTCGTTTTCTAACGTTTTTGAAAACCGGCGCTTGGTACTCAATGATTCTACGGACCTCAAATGTGATCTGACAAACATTTCAGCTCTCGAAGATGCAAAGATGCATGAGACTTGTGATGCATTCGCTTGTTTTTGATTCGTTCCTGACATGAGATACACCTGAGAACATAAAACCATAGCGAAGACATGAGATCTGCAATGGTTTCACTACCCGCAAATTTTTATTCGCTCCTGGGAATTTTATCGAAGCCTTGAATTAAGTTGTTTTCAACTCAACACGAAAAAAATTCTCCGTGTTTACAGCCCAAATGTTTGGCAATTCAACTGGGTTTTTAACTGCCAGGAATAGAAGCTAAGCTAACACATAACTTTATTGGATACTTTTAATGCATTGCATAACACGCATTACGGTTTTTCGCCAGTGTATTCTGCGCTGAGCTGAGTGTACGCTTGAACAAGCTGCTGTATTTTAGATCTTTGAAATTCAGGTTCATGAGGGCATCACTGAGCGAAAAATGTCAAGTTGACATGCTGGTTTGTGAATCGAAATAATTGATCGCTTACCAATAATCACCAGAGTAATACTCCAACTATGCTACTTGAGCACCTCCTTCCACCATTTCTTGACTTTAACGTTGATGTTTTCAGTGAGAGAAATTTATCTAATCCGCCTTACTGAAACAATTCGAAATTAATCTAAATGTATCACAACAGATCACAAATATCCTAACGGTTCGTACCTGAATGACTTACCTTTTGACGCCATAGATGAAGTAATTTATCAAAAAGCCTAAAAAGATAATTTTTAACCGATAAAAATCTGTCGCCGAAATCGAACGTCTCGGCCGGAATCTGCTGCCTGCATTCCCCCTGGCAAATGGCGCCATTTTGTGGCGTATCGAAACAAAACTATAGCACAAGTATATGAGAAATGAATCAATTTCTTGATACAGTTCTTAATGAATTTATTTACACTTAGTTTTTCAAAAGCGTGCACATGCCGAACCACCTATTTACTGGAATACAGATCATAATGCATAAACGTGCAAATTTCATTAGTAACATAACTTCTAAGTCTTCAACCTGACAATTCATAAATTTCTATGGACTACTAACCTACTGACATTCACTTGTCTCTTGCAGAGTCCAGCCACGGAAAGGCAAGAGATTGAAAGAATAAGTAATTCGCGCACTTAAATCCTAACAATTTCCAAAAATTTACTTTAAGGAATGAATTAATATCCAATACGTAATGGCAAAACTGTGAGTCAAGTTACCCCTTGGCGCCAGTATATGGCAAAGTTTCATATTGGCGCCAGTAATTAGCCAATTTTCTTCTATATACTAAAAACTGTCCAGAACGTGCTGCTGCCGTAAGTAGAAAACAGCAAATACAAATGTACCTTGCGATCAATAGCCTAAAAAGAGCCCCTTAATTTGAAAAGTTACATATTTATTTCTCTGTTGCATCTCGGTGGAAATAGTAAAAGTAAAGCATCCTAAAACACTATTGAGTAAATAAATGAAATTGATAATTTAAATTAAAAACTAAAAAACTATATAATTTCAATGAATATTCTCAAAACATAACGTTAGTGAACACAATATTTTCTCTTTAAGCACTTTTTATTGTCGCGTCGATACAGTACTTTCTTGCTTCTCTGTTGTTTTCAGAGCAAATTCAAGTTTAGCATTTAAAATGAAATGTGCAACAGCTTATTCAAAGCGGATGATAAAATTCAACAAACACGATAAGGAAGACGTGACCTGCTTGCATACAGTACACTACCGAAGACTGCACAACTTCAATGATTGGCTTAGTAACGAATAAATTCTCATACAGAGGGAGACCAAGAATGATCAAATTGGTGCTTCTGTAGAGTGCTTTTGCCATTTTTCTCCTAAAAAATCTCAGGGTTTTTCTTACTTCATGCTCCGCTGAACTATAAGAACTCCAAATATCAAATGCCTGAAGCGTTTTTAGAAATTTTGCATACGATGATGAGCAAGAATGATTTTTAACCATACGAAGTACGTTCCAGAATAAGCCGCTTGCAAGATACGACGCTTCTGCGAAGCACTCAATCATTTTTCGGATTTTAACCTTCCCGTCAAATGGAACGACGGCTCCATCGTTCCCTGACATCGCAAATGAGTTCTCGTTAAATTGTAACAAGGGCAGATTTAAGCCACCAGACCGACCCTCATGGCTCGTTCATTGCAGTTCCGCACACGCTTATGATCAGCGGAAACGCTGGAAGAAAGTACTTGTCATACGTATAACTGAAAGCCATTCATTGTGAGTTTGATGAGTCCTCATGAGAGAAATACTGAGACCCCAAAAATGCTGTCACACGAAAAAATCATGAAAGCTTCATAGCGGATTCACAGATCGTCACCAATTGCCAGCAAGCACCAAAATCATGTGAAAGATTTGGTTAGAAATTTTGAAAATGGCCGAAACCTGCTTAAATGCAGCGGTCAAGTGATTCTCAATATTTTTCAAAGTACACGCTACATTTTCCGACGTGATTTCAGCTGAGGCTTTCTGGAGATCTCGCTTCAGAGATCGCGTCAGCATTCGATTGACTTGTGCTGAACTTCACAAGCCTTCTTTTGTGAGAAGGATTCAACAAAACGTACCGCCCTAGAAACTGTATATGAAAAGATTGAAATAGAAAAATTGAAATAGAAAAATTGAAATGAAAATTGTATGGGCGACAATGCAATTGAAGTGAAATAAATACAATAAGGCGAAAAAACCAACACCAGTAACTCTAAATACTTCGCGTAAGACATTATTTGTTGTAAGCCCTGTACACTACGGTTGGATTCATCCAAATATGATCATATATCTCAAAAAAGACTTAGTGGTCTGTTTGCTGATTTTCATGATCATTATGAAAATGCCCTGAGTGTTACTCTATGGAAAGCTTAACTCCACTTTTCCATGCGTCTTCTTATATGTTGGCTGCACCGTCCGCAGCAGCAAGTCAGGTGTCTCGAACGATTGTCTTGTGCATGTCGCAGTCATGCGCAGTCAAGATCAGTCTTGTGCAGTCGAGATACCTCAAACCTGTAATCGCGTTGGCAACGTCAAAAAGAGTTTCAAACTAACTGTCAGATGTTTACTAATCGACTTAAATATTGGCACGGCCTCTCAAAAAAGATATATTATAGCATAGATAAAAACCAAAAGATTAAAGATAGGAACCATTAGATAGAAACCAAAATGGATAGAAAACAACTTAAATCATTTGAAATTTTATGGATTTTACACCAGCTAATAAAAAATCAATAAGGAATTAAAAACATGCAGTAACGAAGCAAATCTAAAGGAAAATTTATTAAATACATCTCAAAATGATTTAGACGAATATTTAAATAATTGGATTTCTTTTAACAGACAAAACTCCGCGCAATCTTACATTATGACTATTCCTCAGTGAAGTCCATTTCTCAGACGTTTAATGTTTTCATTTTTCTTGACAGCTATTTCAATTGCTTAAGACTGAAGGGATTCCTCTTTATCACATATAGATTTAATGTTCCCTGTGCATTCTCTATGAGATTGATGTCTGGATGTTGTGATGGCCTCTCTAAGGTTTTAATGTTTCTCGTTCTTCAACCAACTCACAGCGTATTTAGAACGATGCTTGAAGTCATCGACATGTATGCTTGAATGGTGACCCAGATTGAACTTTCTTACAAGGTTCTTTAGGCTAATGTTTAACATATCAACATATTGTTCCCTTTTCATAATTCTATCAACCTAAACAAGTAAGTCTTCCATCTCCAGATGCAGCAAACCAACCCCCAAAACAACACGCTCCCAGCTCTATGCTTCACTGTTGGAAAATGTTCTTTAGAAGATGCGTTTCACCAGATTAGAAGAGACAGAAAAGTTCGATTTTAGTCTCATTCGACCTTGAAACGTGTTTCGAGAACACCTTGAGAGACACGGACTTCAGAAACTGTATTTTTCTCGGGCGATTTACCGTTACGCTTCCTCTTTTCTTAACTTATACCTACCGTCCTGCGATCGAGACACAGCGATATTGGGTTAGCCAACGCACCTGTAATGTCCTTATTGGAGGCTCGAAAGCTGTTATCAGCAAATCTGACAATTTTCCGTAACGAATTCTTAGGCAAAATCTTCTCTCTCCCCCGTCCCTCATGGTTGTTGACATGACCCGCACGGTTGACTCAGGCATATCAATCTCGAGGATATCGTACCGATGAACCTAGATTTATGAACTATTCACTTTATTTCTGAGCTCAACACTATATTTTTTTTCTCAGGAATTTTATTTCTTCACAAAAACTCATTTTCTCTAGCGACTCGCAGAATTTTCTTACACAAAAATTCAATTTCCCTCATCATATTAGGTCGGTTTTTTAACAAAATTGAACAGGCGGCAGATGATTTTTAATTTAGTTTTGAGCGTGAAATGTTGTACTACTACCAATGAACTTGAATGAAGATATTCCCTTTTAACCAAATAAAAACGAAAATGATCCCATTAACCTAAAGTTAGTTCGTCTCTTTGTAAGTCAGTCGGATCTGTCAAAAATATACCTTGAAGTAGTATGACAGAGCCTGACTAGGTATGTACATGCAGGCTTAGTGGTTTAAATAAGCAAGAATTTAGAACGCAATGCATTTAAAAACTTATTTTCGGTCTTCGTGTTTGGGATCATAATTAAGATCCCGAAAATTGTAAAGCAATGGAAGAAAGATTGTTTGAAAATTCATAATATTGTTGGGCTCATTAAGATAGTTGGCAGAATGTAGAGATCTACTGAATTAACTGTCCTTAAAATCAGTCCACTGTGATTTATTAATGATTAAGAGAATAGGGCTCCGACAAATGACTGATTTTCACTTACCTCTTTTTCCTTTTTCAAGGCTTCCACTTTCTGGACGAAATTGCTTTTAAACCATTTCTGAACAATGCTGGAGCTAACTCATTGGGAAAAGCCCGTTTGAAATGTAATATAGCTTCTGATGCAGATTGGTACAAGAAAGACATTCGATAGCACTTGTCAACATGGTCATTCCCCTTTGGATATGAATTTTGAACAATATTGTGTTGTCTGCGAGTAAAATGAACAGAAATTAAATATGACAACAATCAAGCAGAGTTTATAATCAGCTGATGAAGAAACTCAACGACAGCTTAATGCCTGCACCTCCACCGCGTTTGCCATTTTACCTTAATGAATGACAACTACAGCTCGAAGTTTAGCAGTTGAATCACATCTTTGGATGCGCAATCTAACCAAATTTCATCAAAACTTATGTCAAAGTTACCGTTTAATTAAGCTATACTACAATTTATTTCAGTAATTTTCAAGACATCTACTATGCAGTACAATATTAAAATGTCATTTCCGTTTCACAATACTATTTCATTAAATTATATGCTATTGTTGTACAATAATAATTATCAAAACCATTTAAGCAAACATTCCCAGTTGAAAAAAATAAGACGTTTTCAAGTAGTTTCTGTGCCGCGGTAGGCAAGATTCTAGCCGTGTTTTATTCGGAGAAGCAGCCGTTTTTTGGTCGCCATGTCCACTTTATAAGAATCCACTTCATAATCGAGCAAGATCTTGATTTTTCCGGCTTGTTTACGTCCAAATTAGACTAGCGTATAGCCGTCGAACGGGAAATTGTGGTCGAGAGCGGCCGATAGTGACCTTCCGCGGCCGTGTTTCACTATGTACTGCTACCTGTCGACCTAAACACGGCATGAATTTTTAACTGGGAATTATGTCATCAGTCATTAAACTCAAATAGTATAAAAAATATAAAAAAAGTAGCTAATGTAGAAAATAAGGTAATGATGCAATATGGAAAGAGTAAACAAATCATTTTTAAAAACATTAATTTTAAGCAAGGAGAGAGAACGAAACTCATTTTCGATAGTAGAGCACCAGCTGACACCAATGCATAAGAAGAATTGCGTGCGTCTGACACGTATTACCCGATTTTCAATTATTTCTTTCGTTGTCTAAATTACTCGTTTCATGAAATAATCGTTCACTGCCACTGACGTGTTAATTGTTTGAAGTGTTGCTTTCGCCAAGCTTGTGCTGTAGGAAAAACGCTTGGGATTTTATCGAGTGTCCGGGCAATTCCAATTTTGTAAGAAATTTCTTCACTTTGCTCAAATCATATAACAGGTAGCTCTTGAAGGTATGAAATATTCATTGATGTGAAAAGTCACTTTTTTCTCGCGGTTACCAGCCTAGATTTTGTGCGTTTTATCGCGCTATTTTAATTCTTTGGCAATACAAGCACATCTCTTGTCCGTTGTTCAATTCGTCTTCATTGTTGCTAATTGATTTGTCCTCGTGTTATCGTAATATTAAAATCTGTTAGATTGGCATTGATTTGGTCTTCTAACAGTTTTGAACTATGACTCTACAGTTCCCATTCATGGATGAATGAGCTAATCCTATCGATATAACCAATGGTCGTTTTCTACTCGTCAATTCATCTCGTTCTTTCGTTCTTGAGATCTGCTTCTCAGGAGACTAGGCCACTGTTTGTTGTTGCTGGTCAATGACGCTTTATTCGATCAATTTTTAAACAATATTTCCACTTTTGTTGTAACGTGAGTTATTTCTTATTGAAACATTGACATAATGTCTTTGAAAAAATATATTTCAATGGATACAGTTTTTCTCATATTTCTTAAAGACACTTTAAACTCAGTCATATTTGAATTTATAGAGATGCCATCTCAATTGAAGTCAGGGAGACTCAATTTTAATTCAAGTTGAAGAAACGCAATATTAATCAATGTTTTTAAGTACCATGATAAGAAGCACTACCTGCGATTTTTCTCCTTTGTTTCTGCACTTTTGTCTTGCGTAAGCAGATCTTGAGACTGTGAGGGTAACACACATTGAATTGCCAAGGTTGAATGTTTTTTAAAGAATCGTTAGAGCATTTTATCGTCTTTCTCTCAAAATCTCGATAAATTCTACTGTTAGATACTCATGTAAGAGCTGAGTGTGGACTCTCACAGTTCAGGTAAACCTTCGTCATACTAATTTGCAACACATTCAACTTCAGATAGCTAGCAAGCGTCCTTACACCACTTCCAGAAACCCTTCGAATGAATGCATTTCCAAGCCCATTTAAACGCTGTTAAAGACTCAAAAACCTATTACCCCCTGAATAATTCTGCGATGAAGATATAGTAATTCCCTTAAATCTTCCGCTGCAATATATTTAACGCGATGGAGTCTGAGCTCCTGAAGCGCTGGCGTACGTTTGTTACTATTACCACTCGCTAGCACCTGACGCACACTTCTGATTCGGGTTACTGACAATTAAATTAAACATTTCTTGCACTTCGTGTACAATTGAATTAATTTCATGGCGTAAAATAATAGGAAATTTAACTCAACTTTGTTCTTTCTTAAAAGATTTTAGGTAAGAAAGAGCATGGCTGCGACTGCTGTTTATCTGTGTACACATGACGGATTAATGACAGCGTGTGCGTGTATAGCCGTGTTTGCCCTGTCAAGTGATCGCATGGCAGTGGTCCCTGCTACCATGTGATCACATGGTAGTGGCTCCTGCTACCATGTGATCACATGGTAGTGGTTCCTGCTACCATGTGATCACATGGTAGTGGTTCCTGCTACCAAGTGATCACATGGTAGTGGTTCCTGCTACCATGTGATCACATGGCAGTGATTACTTTTCACATGTGCTCACATGGCAGTGATTCCTGCTACCACATTGATGACATGGCCTACATATTCTCACATGAGAGTGATTGCCCCATCCACATGAACACGTGAAAATAATTGCTGGCAATTTCTGACTTCTTTCTAGTAAATTTCGTTCATTCGACTTCATACTCATGAGATATACAGTGTTTGCCAATATGTACTCTTCTGGCATTGATTTAAGTTAATCAGAGTTCTAATGGAACTGGTCTCGGCTTATGTGTGCTTTACTGGCAGCAATTTGTGCTCACAACTGCTCTGATAGTAATCATTTGTGCTCGCAGCTGCTCTGATGATAACCATTTGTGCTCACAACTGCTCTGATGGTAACCATTTGTGCTCGCAGCTGCTCTGATGATAACCATTTGTGCTCACAACTGCTCTGATGGT
>JACJUY010000875.1:0-36365 GCA_014220935.1 Platorchestia sp. MABIK | reverse complement strand
AGCTGCTGTGATTGTAACCATTTGAGCTCACAGCTGTTCTGATGGCAACCATTTGTGCTCAGAGCTGCTCTGATGGCAACCATTTGTGCTCACAGCTGCTCTGATGGTAACCATTTGCGCTCACAGCTGCTCTGATGGTAACCATTTCTACTCACAGCTGCTCTGATGGTAACCATTTGAGCTCACAGTTGCTCTGATGGTAACCATTTGAGCTAACAGCTGCTCTGATGGCAACCACACTGTACTGCGAGGGCATCGAATTCTGCTTTCACTGCTTGAGTTTGAGTTCTAATGGAACCGATTTCGGCTAATCTGTGCTCCGAGTATTTTCTGCTAGTCTGGCTCACCTGCCACCAACTACCAAATAAGCGCTCTTTCTGACCTGTAATTTCTTTCGTGAGTTCACTTGAGAAAAATTATCGCCTCCAAGTTTACTGTCATATTGCAATATCGTTTACAAGTTATTAAAACTTTCGTGTTCCTTGGAATGTTCTTTCATGAAGGAAAAACTTTTTCTCATTATAACTTTAAACTCAAAATCATTTTGAGAAATCAATTCTCAAAAGTTAGTTTACCATTGGTGTGCCGAGAAATCCGCTCTATGAAGTGCAAAAATTTTCACTTGAAATGTCAGTGAAAACTCGCTGCTGAGGACGCGACCGGGCAAAATTCCTGCAGCCACTGGAGATGACAGTTCATCATAAGCTGGTTCGGCATCTCAAGAAGTACCAGATGTTTAGATGAGATGTGAAAAGCGAACATTTACTATCACTTAGAGCAGCCTTCCGTCTAGTCCGTTATCTGGCGTCTAGGTTCAAATTTTTATCATTGCACCAGAGATTCTCTCCGCATTTTATTGTTCAAACATTAATGTACAAGATGTTTTCAGTTAAAGTTAAAGTTAGGAGTTAAATTTTAATACAGCTCTTCAGTTATCGTTTACAATGGCTAATTGTGATGAGAATGTGATCATCCCCAGTTTTTCATGTTTTAAGGGCATTTATCGTTTTAATTGTAAAGTAGTTCTGAAATTTTGAGAGCAAATAATTACTTGTAGCTTGCTAGATGAAAAAATGAAATGAACCATGAAAATATAATTTTTGAAGATAGGATAAAAAATGATACTCTAACAAAGTGATACTTTAGTAATTGGGTTTAAAATTACGCAAGCGTCATGGTCTCGCTCTCATCTAACAAACCGCACCTGAACTCAGCGGGATTCATTAAACTTTTCAAAAAAAAGGACAAACACACCACAGTGACATCTACCTCGATTCAAAAATGCCATGAAATTCTAATTATGTTCAACTTTCAGCATTCAGTTTGAAACGGTGGTGACACAGAACACGAGTGAGATCATCAGACATATAAATACTCCAAACCTTGAATATTTTTCAATCAATATAATTTTTCGTAGGAGCATTGATTTTACCTATTGAACACCTCAACGTCTGTATCTTTACGCACATAACGTCGTCTACAGGCAGCTGAATCGATGTAACATCAAGTCGCTTTACACCACTGACATCGAGTACCACCCGCCGACTTCCCTCCTCTGCGCTGTCAATCCCACGTCACGTCTGAAGACGACTGATGGTTGTGATCCCCGCGAGAGCTGGCCATAATGATTGTATTAATATTCATGCTCCGACGCTGCCATAACTTGGCCGCTAGACTTAGATTCTTTCGCGTACAAAACTCAGCGCAGAATCTTGCAAAACTTGGCCCTTGAAGAATTTTTGGCGTCTCATGTTTTCGCTCATTCCCTACTGCGACCAAATTCGTGTCATGAGTGTAAGGGTTGGCGAACCAAATGGAATTCTTGCTTTTTACTTCACGACTTCCACGTGTTGTAGGGCAGATAAAATATCTAGCTTATATGTAGAACTGTTTTCATTCGGTTTGTTGGAAGCGTATTAGTATTTTTGAAAAGGATTTGACTTTTTCAAGTTGCGCACATACAGCTTGCACCCTTAACCTTAAAATTGCCCATGAAGCTGATTCAAGGTTTTGTGTTTCCAGGAACTCCCATCGAGGAATCAATTGCACGTCTCGTTTGTTAAAACTTCTCTATGATATATGGTGAAAAATTACTGAGTGCCACTTAAGCAACGACGTGAAAGATTTCGAAAGATTTATTTGCCATACGCATTGTTTTAAGCACGACGTAAAAATCTACTTAATTTGTAACAGAAAATTATAGTACCATTCCGAGCCAGATGAGCTACTCGGCTTTTACGGTAACTTAACAAGAGATGAACAAATTCAATAACGTGTTTTGAACTTAGAACTAGTTAAGTAAGTTAAATACGTAGGCTAATATCAAACTGAGAGAATTACAGCGTCATATTCTGGTCAACGTTTTTCTTCATCAGATGATCTTGTTTATAATGGTAGCTGTATAGTTAGAGGTTCATCCTTCTCATTTTTCATGGTGAAAAATAGTGTTTAGAAGCGATTAGAGAAGTTAATTTAAGCCTCCCTAATCACAAGGAAGATGTTACGAGATGAGGAAGGATGAAAGCACCATTTAATGGGGAGATTAGGGAAAGGGGGGATCTACATTTCCTTACACGATCCCTTTGTTAGTACGTTGGGGAAGAACTTCGTTAAACAAGACCAAAGTTGAAAATGGAAGTGGTAGGTGATGAAAAACAAGACA
This sequence comes from Platorchestia sp. MABIK, assembly GCA_014220935.1. Lineage (NCBI taxonomy): Eukaryota > Metazoa > Arthropoda > Malacostraca > Amphipoda > Talitridae > Platorchestia > Platorchestia sp. MABIK. Next base: position 33,703 of record JACJUY010000875.1, on the reverse strand, counting down.
GCAGTAAACCGAACAAGAACGTCCGTAGCTAAACAAAAATGTTATTATTTTTCAATAAAAATGGCCGACTTGCTTTCAGCTTGAGACCTCGCATTTTCTCGCTGGCGCTAATTCCACGTCTAGGAAAGATTTATTGTTCGATTTTTTTCCAAAATTTCTTTCAGTTGTATGTATTTTCCATTTGGATTGTAGTATCAAAGCATTAAAGTATGAAGGTTACTTTTAGGTGGGGCTTAGTAGGTGGGGCATCGAAAATTTCAGGAGGTGTCCAATTTCAGAATTTAGTGCAAGCAAAAGAGAGTTATTTTGAGATATGATTTTTGAGTAATAAGGGAGTGTGAGCCTACTTCTCTTTCTCGACAAGGAGTCATGGTATAATCTGTACAATGGAATATTAGATGTCAGAAGCCAGAATTTTCGATAGTATTGGGACTTTGTATTTTAAACTTCCAAGGGTAAATCAGTAGTAGTCAGGGAGTTTCAGAATTTTTAGATTCTTGAATGAATCATTTGTGTGAGTGTTGTTAACTAAGTTGGAGATAACTAATAGCCTCATTTGTAAGGTGAATATTTTTTGTCAGTTTTATTTTTGTCTGTGCCACGCCAGCCTTCAGTGCCGTATTGAACAAAGGAATGCATCAGTGCACTGTTGAAGTTTTTTAGCAGTTTTCTTGAGAATCTTGGTAAGAATGACTGCGAAGCACTTGGTTTTCTTGAATGACTGCGAAGCAAAATGATTGCAGTCCTCTTCGGTCACTACCATACTGAACACGCTCCTCAAAAGCTCGTGAAAAATTATCGGGAAAAGAAGTGATGACATCACCAGAGAACACTCAATTTTCCTGCAGCCATACTTTAGTAAAACTCACAGTAGATCTCCGTGGTCAATCGATGGAGACTAACCTATTTTATTTTCTAGCGAGTTTATTTTCCTGTTTCATTTCAAAACGGGACATGTTCTCGGGCGAGAGTTCATGCCCGAATTCACTGTTTGAAGTATGACCTACCTAAAAAGAATGAGAGAATTTGGGCTACCAAGCCGCACAACGCCATTGCTCCCAACAGTTGAGGTGGGAGATTGAATACATAGCAGCGACTACCAAAATGTTCTACAGTAGGAGATTAAGTCTAGCTGAGATATTGCTGCCAGAAGTTGGCCGTGTTCTTGTGAATAGCAATGTGATGGTAGCCTAGCTCCAGTATTTTGGAATTCAATAGAAGATAACAAAAAGATATTGAACGCGTAGACTGGCTTCAAAAAGTGCCTGTCTTACAGTGGTCGCCTAGTCCAATCTGGAAGAAGAGAGAAAATTTTATTGAAGGTTCATTAAATTCTAATAGTTATTTATGCCTATTCCTTGCTTGATGAGAGATGAAAAAAAAATAGAAGACAAACTCTGTATTTAACAAGCAAATTATTCATTTCAATCTAACCCTCTTCCATTTTTACATCGCACCTAGGTGAAATTTTGTCTCATTGATACTTTCCGCTCACTATCTCTTTACTTCATTTAAATGGTAAATTAAACTTTCTCAGAGGAACTCATCTTCACAGTTCTTTTTTTTTTTAATTGATAGACTCATATCGATCAGAAAATACGAGCTACTATAAGTCATTGCAAAAATGAGGAGGTGCTTCCAAGCACCGAATTTTAGGGAGGCCAAGAAGTTAAGAACTCGGGCAGATGAAGCCTTCACATTCAGCTCCAGATTTCATCGGGTGCCGCATAAATGAAGTACAGAGGCAAGTTTTATGAGCGAGCAGCTGTAGCTTTCAGCATTAAAGTTCAGAAATAAAGCATCCGAGCTCGAAAACTTGATTGCGCTCTCAACCGTAGGCTTCCTCACACACGGTCAAATGCTATTGAGCGTACAGGCTGCAGTACAAGTTGGCAAATGCAAAATATGCTCATGCTTCTCTGATAACTCTAAATAATCTATTAAATCACAGAAATATTTAAGGTTCGTTTCTTCATTTAGTGAGTCTATTCGAGCTTGTTTCCAAAGATTACATTTGGGGTTAACTATGCAAAATTTGCATATAAAAAATTCGGCAAATAAACCCTCCTTCCCAAAAAACATGCTTCCTCATCCAACTACTACAGTTGGCATATGCCTGCATCAGACTGTTTTCACCTCCGTTTCAAATTCAGTTGCTTTGAATTCGTGGAAACATGCACTCGAGGGCATAACTCAAACACTAGGCCTACGATCGCCCCGTACTGCATCTTTATTGGCTCTTAAACATCCATAAATGATCACGCGATCGAAGAGGCGCTCTGGAGCAACCGATGTGCCGTTTACCTAGAGGCAAATTGTGAAAGCCGCTCGCGACTGGAGATCTTTTGTCAATGTTAGGTTACTTGATAAATTTGTGAAATGGGACAATCGATTGCATAGACCTAAGAAGATATCTGACTAAATATTTGACAATATCTGCCGTATTTAATAATTTGTTCGTCCGATGGTTCGACCTCACACAGAGCTCAAAATGCACTTCGTTTTAGCTCAAAAAAGCATTAGAGTTCTTCAATCGATCCATTAGCTTGAGTATCTATAGCATGCAAACGCGACCATTCTTTCAATATTTTAATGGAGTTCTGCGCAAATACAGGAGAATATTCGCCCTCCCAGCTCTCTGCCGCACGTGTACACACATGTTGGCGTTTGCACGTGTACACATATGTTGCTAATGTTGGCGTTTGGATAAAAAATGTGAACACACATTCATTTGTTCAAGTAGAAACTGAACCTCTCTAGAGAGGTTACCTCTACAGAGGAACGATTCCTCTTCCAGTAACGATTCTGACTCGAAAACCTACAGCAATTGTTTCATTTTTAGGAGAGGTGTTAAATCTTAAAAGTAAAATTGTGAGACGGTTATAAAAATTTATAAGAAATATTTTTTTTGAAAAAGATATTTACATTTAGATATTTACCCCGTACTGATTGATCAATTTTTTCACTCTTTGATTTCTTTTGGAACCGAGTAGCAAAACACTAAATTTTGTTTGGTGAAAAGCAAAACTATAACTAAACATTTGGGAATACTCAGAAACTCCTTGTTGTAACACATTATGTTTCTCCGAAGAATAAAAATAAGAACGGCCTAAGTTTACCTTTCATCTCTGTTAGCTGAATTTATATAAATAAATGGGTATAGCTTCATACTGGAGACAGTAGGACAAACAAACATAAACTTTACTCCTAACCATCACATACATGCAGCAAGTGTTTTTATTTCGCTGCATGAAGACTTCCTCCTCGCTGTACTGCACGAGCCCTGCCCAGCAGATCACATCATCCCTTCACTGCAAACTGGAGTTCTGGGCAAAATATGACGGGAATGAAATGTGAAGTTCCCTCCCGCAAAGTGGGTTATTTCTTATTTATCTAAATCAATTGTGCTCACTATAAAATATTTACATATATCATCTAGTCGTTCCCTGAGTTTCTACAAGTTTAGAAAATGAAAAATAAAATAAAAGATAATAACTACGTTGCACGCATTGGTAGCAAAGATCAAACCCATAGAAAGTTTTTGTAAGTGAGTACAGTGAAAAATGATTTCGTAGTCTACTTAAAAAAACTCAGAATGAACTTTAAGTAATTTCGTCATCAGACCAGGAGGTGTATACTTTTACATTTCTTTATTTGCGTTTTTGTGTAAACCTTTTCGTGTGAATTTTTACCTCACTTTCTCCTTAAACATTCCCTTCTGTTTTTGGTTTGACGGAAGCTCTCAGAACCTCGTTACTATTCACTGGCCTGCTAAGTTAAACAAATGAAGCTAAAATTGTTCCATAGAATTGAAACGAGGCATGCTTCTTTATACCGTCATGCAGTACCTCAATGCTCTTGCATCATTTGTGATAACAAGGTAGTCCTGAGCATTTATTGAAGAGAAATGACGAGTATGACGATTTTCATTCGTGAGGTTTCCAAAAATAATAAAATAATTCAAATCTGTTTCCACGTTAGCGAATCATCATGAAATCTTGAATGGAACTTAAACCGCGGAAAATGTCATTTCTCCAACTGTAAACAGTATATTTAAGCTGGGAAGGACATGCATTGTCAAAATAATTTTCCTAAATCTAATAGTTTCAGATTAGTACTAAAGGTTGAAGCAGTATCAACAAAAACTAATCACATTTAGTTTTAAGCAGCGTAAAATCTTAGAACACTGTTTTTACTTTCACACTGTGTTTAACTTTTGAACCCTGAAGTGAAACAATAACAAGAAAGAATATAAATTGAAATTTCAAAATCAAGTTGCTCTTTCAACATACGTATATGTAGTTTTCTTAATCTACTCAGGGCCGTTTGTTGCGAGAGCCTGAAGTAAGGAAGTGGTATATTTCGCCACTCGAGCATGCATTCGTACCGTCACTAACCATCGGTATACACTGCCCAGGCAAATAGTTCATCGCATGCTGGTAAAATTACGCTATAATTCAAACAACTTTTTACGAGCTCCTCATAACAAATTTGAATAAAAATAATATGTAGCAATAGCTCCTTACAGTGTCACTGGCTGCTATTTCAGTACAAAAGGTGCTGTTTCCGTTAGAAAAAAATAGCCCAAGAACGAACCTCTGTCTGATAAATAACAAATCTTGCGCTTCCACAGAACTGGAAAATCTACCGCAAAAGTTTCGCAAATGATGTCTATTGGACTCAGCACTGTGCAAAGAACAATTAATTTTTTAAAAAGATGACGAAGTGCAATGATTTATCGGTTATTATTAAAGCTAAAATTTTGAAAACTCGCGACAGGAGATATTTGAAACTATTGGTGCAAGTAAATCGGCGGAAAAGTATTCGGCAGTTAACTACCATGTTCAGCAATGTTCATATGAAAATTCCTGTTTGCACCATGTCACGAGAACTGAAGGAAATGAGTTTACGAAGTGAGGCACTATCAGAAAACCATTTATCCATTAAGCTAGTCGAACGAAACTGCTCCAATTTAAAATAGACCACAAAGACTGGAAGGTAGAGCAATGGAAGGTAGAGCAATGGACGGTAGAACAGTAACAAAACCCTACAGAGCGATTTTGAAAAAAACGAGGGTAAAAAATTGAAAGTTATGAAAATAATAAACTCCTCATTTCTCATATTTAATAGACTCTCTAATAGCCTACTTGCACAAACCCGTGAAGAAGCTCATAAGTTCTTCCTTACTGCAGCGTCCGTTTATTGCATAAATATATAAGATCTCAAGCGATCGTGAAATGGAAAGCAGCAAGACCGGCAGAACCAAAAGGGTGCTCTGCTAATTCTCTGCCATCGCAGTCTCGCTGGAGGGTTGGCGTATTCTTATCAGTGGCTCCGTGACTCATGTCCATCCCCAGACCTCGTATTAATTATTCAATTACTTAAATGAAAAGTTTAAAATCTCAAACCCAAGACGAAGTGCAGCTCTTCGAACCAGCTTTCTGAAGTGACCTCGTGATTAAGGGTGTGTAAAAGGGGGACTGTTTCTTATTAAGATATTGAAATAGCTATTGTTCCTGTCACCAGCTGCAATTGAAAGGTTATTCCAAACTTATTTCATCCTTTCATATCGTCCGTTTTGATCTGCAAGTGAACTTCCCTCAAACCCCCTCTGGGAGAGACAACTATTGTCTCCATGGAAATTAGCTCTTCCACATGGAAAAAGTGAGGTTCTGGACTAAAAGGTAGGTAGGCATTCTATTTGTTCAAATAAAATTTATATTTTTTTTTTGTTACAGACCATCTTTTTCACCTTACTGCAGTTCTATTTTTCAGCACCTGTAGCTTTCTTCTTCAACTTTTATCTTGTTTCAAAACCTTCCCTCTCAACTTCTGTTTTTATGCGCAAAGGGTCTAAAGTTGGAACACATCTTGTGCATCGATTCTGTATTTCCTTAGTTTCATACTTAACAGTACATTCTTCTTTACTTTCTTTGTTACATCTTTTCTGTGGTAAGAGAGGTTTAAACTAGCTTATAATATGATCTTCATGATCTACCTCACTTAAATAAATATCCATCAAGTTATGTTCCCATTCCTACAACTACCTTTCATCCACGTTTCAAAAATCATATTTCTTTCTGAGGGTGCATTTCCATTTTCCGAGTCCCGACTCACTCTGTAAATCAAGCCAAGCCAATTTCAATTACTGTCATAATCCTTAATTTCGAAGAGTTTGACGACTGATACAACAACACCTCTGCAGATCCTACCTTTACTTTAGAGAGCCAGCGAAGCAATTTATGTAACCCGTCCGGCCATTTTACGTCTACTGAGTAAAATTGATAAGGTTTCCCTAAGTAGAATGCAGGTCAAGCAGTAATTGTCTTCGGAAAAAGGTCACCAGTTTGTTGCTTGATTTCAGCCGTTGCCTTTACAAAGCCTTTAGACATTTTTCAGGGAGAAGAAAAATCTATCCTTCGACTCGAAATAAAACGATCAAATTTTTGGATAAGATGAGGAAATAGCCTCGTGTGACAACCTAATTCGATAAAAATGGTTATGATAGGTATTAATCAAGTTTTTGAAGCAATTACCATCTTGAACTATGAGAAAATAATTAAACAATAACTTTTGATGCTTGCCGATTGGTAACTGTGTTAGTCTAGAAGCGGCTGTCCTTCACTGTATAAATTAGACGGTATCATCCTCCATCACCGGATAATTAACAAAAGATCCCTCGGAAGAACTCCGCTGGGAAATATTGCTTCCTTCGTTGTCTTCTGACCAGCCTCTTTTTATTTTTGTTTGTTTATGAGACGACTAGTTGGACAGTTTAATAAATTAGCAGCAGAAAAAAGAATGCAAAAAGCGTTATATTAATTTTTTTAGTCAAAATCAAAATGATTTTATTTCTATTTTTAGCGTTGTGGTTTAAGAATCAGCCTTACAAAGCAAATAAAATTAATCAGGATGCATTTCTTTGAGCATCTTTCACATTTAATACACTGCAACACCTAACTCAGGCAATATCTTCGATCAGTTGTGCTAGTAATTTTGAGCCTTGAATTAGTCTGCTAATTCTTCTGTAGCAGATGACCACATTGATTTGTGAAACGCGTCACTTTTTAGCAAACCTGCCGAAAACATTCTGCAGTAATCTGTCACTTTTTCGTTTCATGTTCTCTGGGTTCGCAGTAATGACTACTAAAGGAGAAAAAGAACTCGCCTTAACAGCGTTAGGCACAAATTAGGCCTGTTTGTGGCAAACTTGCTTGAGACTTTTGCTAAATTGCCGCCAAACTTTGAGGCGAGCAGCACGCAAAGCTGGACCAGCCGACCACAGCGGCAGCGATGCAGGGCGCAGGAGCCAGGGCGCACCAGGGGAGCCCCCGAGTGACTGCAATCTGTTTTTGCTTTGCCGTTTCTCAGTTGTGAAGAGCAATGCGGTCGGCTGTAGTTTTTTTCAACTCTCGCGCTTGTTTCCCTCATAGGTTGCAAAAGAAAAATGTCTTACCTGTGAATTTTCCAGTCAAAGGACGGGTTTATTGTCTGCAACAAGCGAAGTAAATTTCAAGATATTCTCTTGAACTTTATTATTCTATTCTACTATTCTCTTCTTTCAAGGTATTCACTGATTTAAAATTAACGACCATTTTCAGTAGATTGATCTGTAGTATAGCAAAATACGAAATAACTTAATACCAGTGGACCAAAAATAACACAATTTTCCATAAAAAGAATGTGTCGTAAGCCAACTTATATGACAAAAAACAACAAATAATCAGTAGAAGGCAGGGAAGAGAGAAAAACAGAACTAACGAACTACATGTGTGGGCAGATCGACACTTTGGGTATCTTTTAAAACAGGTTGTAGTTTAAAAATGTATAGGGCGTCGAGGCTTTCATCCTACGTGATGACACAAACGTATTGTTATGTTAGAAAAGCGTTTGTACGGTATCGTACTACTTTAATCGTAGAATGAAACAATAATTTAACTTGTAATATTATTCTACTACAACTACCATTCAAATCTTTAAAATAAATATTGAAAACTCTCAGCCATACTCTTCCTGATGCTGATTTACTCAGTGCTTCTGAGCTATCATTTCTAGTATGAACAACGATTTAAAGGTTCGACTTTACAAAGTTCATACTAATTTTCAAATTTATTTGCAGTAAAACAATTTGTGCGGCGGATTCAAAACATTAGCTATTCAATTAGTTGGCGCCAGTGCATAGTTGTAACAGTGAAGTCCTAATTAATAATTATCAATGCACTCCTGATTCTTGTGGTGTGCGTTCGTTCTGTTGCAATACATCTTGGTCGCAAGTGTTGTTTCTTGATATAATTTGTGTTTGTATTATAATATAATCTAATGACATGATAATTATCATTTGACTAAACTAGGTTCAAGATTAGCTTAGAAGTCATGTTAGATGTGCCTGTGTTAGCGATTCAATATGTACGCTATTGAGAGCGTCATGTTCTAATTTTTAAAATGCTTGATTTACTCACAGCTGCACACTCATAAGCATATTGACAGTCGTTTTGAAATGCACTAAGACTGAGAATTTCATTTTAATAATATATTAATTCATCGCAGTTTGACTCGGGAATGTCAAACTTGTGCCTTTCGCGGTGAACTAGCGTGATCACTTTTATTTGCTGATACAAAAGATCGTTGAATAATTAACTAAAAAATGTTCTGAATATATTTTTGCCGAGTTGTGAATCAAAAAATCTCAAATGCATGGGAGTGGGGTGATTCAAGTGACTTCCTTGGAAGAATTTGCAGAAATGTTGTGAACATAAAATGTTTCTTTTCCCCGCGTGATCAAGAGAAAGCACAAAACGATTTTTTTATAAATCACCAACACAGATAAATTGTTATCAATCGTAGATCCGTACCCGCCATAGCGACCTCTGCATTGTTGAAAGATTCTTGCAAGCCCCACTTAAATTTTGTCTCATTAACTCGTAAAGCGTGTACGTATTAAAGACAGAAGTTAAGAATACTTCAAACTTTTGAGTTTTATGATTTAATCGCCCTTTGTACGTTGTGAAAACCTCCCAAGCGTGGAACATATCCGCTTAAATAGTATTTTCCTCATTAAAAACCAAATTTACTGAGGATAATCCTGGCTCAAAGAGTTCACACATTTTTTAAATAAAATTTTTCCTAAACATTACAAATGGACGAACTTGAAAGCATGAGAGTTGTAAATCTTACTACATACAACAGGAAAGGGTTTAAACTTCAACGGTAGTAAAAATAAAAAATTGTATCTCGAAACGAAGTGGAATTATCACACAAAATAACATGTCACAAGCAAAGTGGATGATAAATTTCACTTATTCCATAGCGAACTCAATCCAATGTCAACGTTGTTGATATTACAACAGCTCTTTTTATCGTTTGATTTCTTAGGCACGCTAACAAATAGCTTTTTTATTTCAGTGAGCGCGTTTTCATACGCATGGCTCCAAAATTCAGCAGAAATATAAACTTGGAGTTTACACTCGTTAAATATCCCGGCTATCAAATAATTACCCAACAAATTAAATAACAATTTTTCAGCCTCGCCAAATTTAAAACTTCAAAGCCCGCTTGCTCCCGGCACCGCTCATAAAAGAATTATTATTTGCTCATTTGCATGCCTGAAAACTGCCGCTGTAGCGGCCGTACTCTCGCAATGAGACTCGCCAGATAAAAATTGAACCCCAAAAAACTGTTTCAATATTTGAATGTTCAGTTACGCTTTTCATGTCCCAGGAGCATTCGTAAAAATAAAGATGCAACTTCCTAAAGTTACTTCGAAAACTTAATGAATTACGCTGAAGTTGATCTGAGGGTTAAGGCTGTGAGCGTTGTATGGAGGATATATGGGTACTCAGTGGATGGACGCACGAATGGAACGATTGCAAAACTTATGATGTTCGTATAACAAATACGATTTTACAACAGAACACGGGTCAATCTTTCGTATTATTTAGAAGCCAACATGTTCCTTCTTTGAAATTGGATCATTTTTCACAGCTAGAGGAGAATAAATCTTCGTTGGAGACCTCAGAAATTAGACCATCAGTTCAGCCTTACTAACCCAGCCATAAGAATTTTGAAGAAGTTATTCAGAAAGTTGGCCAGCCTGTTAGGTGGTCAGGCTTGATTGGAATAAACTTAACCTCATGAATTTGATGTTAACCAGGAAAAAATTTGTCACATTTCATGTCAAAATAATAAACTGAAAAAATATTTACATCAGCGTAGTGTAGCAATTAAGGGTCAATATTATTGCCGTTAACATTTTAAGGGCATATTTTCGATCAGCATTATTACCGTTCATATTTTAGGAGCATATTATAGGTCAATATGATCAGCGTTAATATTGTAAGGGTATATTTTAGGTCAATATTTTTCGCGATAATATTGTAAGGCACATTTTATGATCTTCTCCACGACTGCGCTGCAATGTTCCGGTCTCCTAACTACCGCAGAAGAAACAAAATAGGTTCAAACCATTTTTTTTCTCGTCGACCGTGTGGCAATGCTGACGTCATGGCAACGAGCCAATAGCAGCGCTCATATTGCATCTGGCATTTCTGCCTGCCCTAAATCTGACACCACTATTGGCCTAATGACATTTCGCAGTGATGAGGTCATTCAGTTTGTTTGAAATGAAGCCTTTCTACTGGCTAGCCGAACAAGAGGAGGTGTATTTTCCCCTATAGGAATGACTCTACCTTGTTTCATCTTGTTTCATCTACCGTGCTCTTAACTCAGAGCTTCTGCATGACTAAACTTTCAAAAATAAGGTGTTTGGAAATTGTTTGAAAAATCATGAAATGCATTCCATCAGATTGGTAGTACTGTAAAACAACTACAGTCGAAATATACAGCATTTCGATTGCCTCAATTTTATGTCATTGGGTAAAAACATTTTCAAATAATAGAAGCATCCCACATTTATTAATTTAAATCTACTATAAATGGAAACGCCAATGGTTCATTCGCTCTACACTATCTAACCGAAACATCCCTTGAATTGTTTCAAAACTACCTTTCCTCCACATTTTATTTTAATTTATTATTTGAGCTTGTTTCTTGTTTACCGTTTTGATTGATGTAGAGACAAATCCGAAAAACGTATAACTTTAATCATGAAATGCTGTCATGTTTAGAAATGTAGTACTAAAATATTTTCAGAATTATTCTAGCCTGAAGATGTGGCATGCACATCGAATCATTTCGCTTAGTTAATATGAATTTTTAGCAAAAAGTTATAAACGACTCCAGAAGAATTTTAACCCGATCTCAACTCCTGAACTCCTACAATACAGGAATATAGAGCAACATTATTCTATGGTTCCTTGCGCTATAAGCATGTACGACACGAGCAACACGGTCTCTTATGTTTTCTCTGTTTAATCCTGTACTTTAGAGTGTCAACAAATATTTTTATGCTAATAATTCCCAGACCATGAATACATTTCTACTGCCTTATATGTTGGAACCCGTATCACAGATACGCTCATCAAGACTATATAGTGCTGCATACTGTGCCTACAAAAAGTTTCAATGGACTCTTCTTAAAAAATTATATATTTATGAGCAATAAAAAAAATATATATATAGATACCCGTTATAAGTACAAGACAGATATTGTTTTTATTCACAATGGATTGTTTTTCAACTGCAGAAATTTGGAAGAAGAATTATGTGGGTGTCAGCAATTCATTTTTCGGCGTATGGCATAGAAAAAATCAAGATCTGCCGTAAATATATGCAAATTTTCTGATTCGTAACTGTGAAGAAATAAAAGTTTTCTGATTCGTAACTGCGAAAACCAGCATATTTCCCAACCAGCCAGGCCAGCAGACAAAGAACAAGTAGAATCCTCCACAATCTGGGCTCTATGATAGTATGCAATGTACACTTGTTGCGATGAAAAATTAAGATCTAAATATTTCAACCATTTCCTTGAAATAGTGTTTAACGCGCTTTTGTTTTTTATCGCGTGCGAGCACCCCAAAAACCTTGCCAACTAAAAGAAATTAACTGCGCAATACCCGCCCAGCAAAGAAAAATGTTCCAAAGCCCGACAATTAATGGCAGCAAAAAGTGATTTAAACAGCGCGAGCTCTGCCTTTTCAGTATGTTTAGTTCCACGCGCTGTGCTGTGGGTACGATCACTTGCAAATACCCACTTCAAAGGATATCTTTTATTCCAACCAAGCCTGATGCATATCATCTTGTACATTGGTTTTTCAGATGTCTTATAACTAACACCAGGACGCAATGACGGTTACCACTGGTCAGGCCGGTACCCATTTCCGACAACTGGGTAGAGTGGGGAATTGTGACTGAGTTTTCCCTTTTCCCAACGGAGCGAATCACCAGTCGCACTGCCGAGATTCGAACTGCCGACACCTTCCCGTGAAGGACGCGCGTCTTCAACCACTCGGCCACAAAGAGATAATTTTAATAAAAAGAATGGATTTGAAAACTAGTAACATATGCAGCCTGCCCCAACCCAACACGGGTGGTGTTGTGTAGATATACTTTTGAAAGTTTATAATCTTAAAGATTTGTTAGGTTAGTTTTCCCTTATCTGGTTATTGCCGATTTTAGCGAGTGGATGAAATGAATTCTGCATGCAAGACAATAGATTTTTTTATGAATTTTGAAGAAAACTCAATACATTCCAGGGAATACAATGTAATATAAAACCGAGCATGATAAACTCGCCGGAAAAAAAACCGTCTTCTATTGTTTTTCGAGCTCCAGTTATTCGCTAGGTTCATTAGATATTCAAAACCGTGACTAAAATTTAGGTTATTTGCAAGTACTGAACAGGCATCAGCCTTCATTCAGAACTGGCAAGGTAAAGATTTGTTTCTTAGTTGCTCCGCGAAGATTAGGCAAAAGCAAGTTGTCTTCAATAATAAAAAGGGGTTCCTGTACTTGGTCGGGCTAATTAAGGGACTTTCAGTGGGAAAGTAGCGGAATTTTCTAGTGCTTCTCGTTACATTTGTAAGCGGGTCTGCCAACGATGGAACCAATACGGTTCATACAACAAATCTAAGCAAAATTGTGGTCGGGACAAAATTCTAACCGATAAAGACCACTGCCATGTGTCCCGCATTGTTGACCGGAATCACATCGTATAAAAGAATAAACTGCTTCGAAACGGGAATAAAATACTCTCTCCTGCTGTTTCTGAATTAACTCTTCCTAGGAACTTCAAACAATGGATGTACGGAGCAGAGGTCCATGTCAACGGCCGATGTTTACTCCTGTCCACAAGACCACACGTTTAAAAGCTGGACAAAAGCACAAGCGCTTTCGACTGAAGAAAAGGGGACGACAGTCATGTTGTTAGATGGAGCACGAATTGGTTTCTGTAGCAATGATGCCCGCCGTTGTACCTGTCGTGAAGCCTCCAAACGAAGCCCTTGAGCACGAGGCGATGCATGGAGGAAGAGGGTCAGTCATGTTCTGGGGCTGTTTAAACTGCACCAAAGTGTGTCCTTTAGTTGAAATATACGTCTAACAGAACCAGCATGGCTATATTGAGCTGCTTCATAATCAAGATTTACCATTTGCACAGCATCTGAATGTAGAAAGGCGGCTTGCTTCGTCTATTATGCAGATGGCAACTGCCTGGTGCGTCGGGCTGGAACTGTCGTTGATGGACAAGGCAATCATTGAGGATATTAAATTTAAGATTGGCTAACTAAGTCCCCAAGCATGAACCCATTATAAAATTTGTGGTACCTTCTAGAACGGCAAGTTAATCCTAGAGAAGTTCGACCGCTTACGGTCGCCGCACTACTAGATCAGTTGATGCGAGAGTAAATTAAATTTGACATTTACTTAAAGACACCATTTTTCGTGTTCGAGGAGGTCCTACACCATTTAAGTTGTAGATGATTAATTTTTGGCCCATCGGGCTTTTCTTTCATTCGATCCACAATGAAGAAAATCAATTTACTCTGAGTAACATAGATATTTCATCTAGATCGCCATTCGTTCTATTTACCACGGTTTGATAATGTTAATAAAAAGAGTTTAAGAAAGAATACTATAAAATCATCAGTAAAAAATACGAATTGAAATGTGCTGTTAAGTTAACATCAGTCGTGAAACTCAAAGGCAGCCGAGGTCTAAAACCGACCCTTTTGTAGTGGCGTATGGCAAAAATTAAAATTTATACGAGCAATCTTATGAATCAGATCGGTCACAAATACATTGTGGGAAAAAATTTCCCGTAAATTAGTCAAATGAGCAACATCATCCAACCGGTCATGACCGGATGGTTTAGGTTATGTGACTGAAATTGAATCGTTCGTTATCCTAACACTAAAATGAAGGAATCAGAGCAAGAAAGGATGCACATTTAACGTGTTCATTTAACAATCTACTTTACAAAAAAAAAATCATAGATTTAACTTTAAAACAACCGAAAATTTTGACGGCGGTTTGGTCGTAAGAAATCACAGCAGATCGGTCTATTCGAAAATTGTTAAAATTAGTCGTACTATGGCAGAACTAAATAGTAACTTCGACGTCACAGGTTTTACTGAGGGTTAGCTGCACGGCACATCAAATTTTAACCATGGTAATAAAGCCTCCCTTGAAAACTACAGACCTATTCCTTTCACACCAATTTTCATGAAAGTATTCGAAAAAATTATCTATAAAGAGTGTGTGTTTGCTGTGCGCAAAAATTGTTTCTCATTTACGTATTACATTTATTTATTTATTACATTTTGGCTTCGATCCAGTACAAGTAGTGAATGCAAGCCACTCTCAATTTCCTGATACTTCTGTGCTACATCGAAATTTCTTGGGACAATATGAGATAAAAATATAACTTTCAATGAACATGTCTCGAGAACATGCATCAGACTGTCGAAAGCCTCTGGCATTCTAAACAGATGTAAAAAAATTTCCGGAAGAAGCCTTAAATATGATATAATGAATACGACATTAATTCATCCATTTCTGTAATGCAGAGTAGGAGCATAGCGTGGACTAACAGATTTCAGATTTTTCAGGTCCTATAACCAGCAGAACAGAATTCAAGAATGAGCCTCCAGATCTTAAATGTGCGAAATCTGAATCAAAAATGACAGCATTGCGTTATTTACCCTAGGGAGCGTTGACCCGTGGTTCAGTAGAAGAAAGAGAGCCCGAACGGCTGGCTCTTCAATACTCTAGCTCGAACAAAAGTTGTTTTCGGTGCTCTTTTTTACAGAGTGCTTATAACTGGCAAAAAAAACTGCATTTTCAAAGTGTAAGCTTATTTGTCGAGAATTTTTCCGAATATGAGCCAAAAATATTTACTTCCGATGTTTAATCCTCTGCTTATAAACAGAAACGAGTATTTTTTTACAGATTTTGCAGATTTCAGATCTGAAATATGGAACAATTTATCAATGCTATAAAGCTTGAACCTAAGTGTGAATCCAACTTTGGAGACAAATCAGCATAATGAATGTGTGGTGTAACACTTTGGTGTTGTTCAATATAAAAGTTGTTTGTCAGGCTTCCGTGAGTCTGTAAGCCTAACGTTGAAATTGAAATAGTGATAAATGATAGCTCACTCCGCTTTTTGACTACATGGAACGGCTGCTGCGAGACTTCTCTGGTAAAAAGGAACATCTCAAAATATTCAATACATACACGTGAATATGCTTCATAGTTTTAAAACATGCTTTCGAAAATTTGCGTTTCTGATCGTGGGTCGTTCAAATTCAAAAATCTGTTCTAAATTTTGTTTGGCGATAAAAAATAATTATGAGAGAGAACATTTAATCCTTGCAGACATCACTGCCCTCCCGGTATGGCGCTGTGCCCGCAGCAAATGACCCCCAGGCTGCTGAGGGAAGATAGAGTCCAGACATTTCCTCATTTTGATGCAATACCTGCAGAGGAGGGAGTCCCCACAGATTGTGAGATTACTATTGTGCGAGAAAAGCATAACTCAACAGAGAGGCTACGCCTCCGCAGAAAAAATGACTTGGAGCTCAGCATAAAACATCACATATGCCACACATCCTAAAACGATCATAGTGAGCTTGAATTAACGGCCTTCTGTGATTCCTTAAGGGAGGAAAACCACGAGTAGTTTGAGCCAATCAGTGTTATTTGTGTTCTGTGAAATGTAATACTTCAAAAATTGAAACTGTGAATTAAATTTTAAAGATTGATCGTATTCTCTCCGCACGTTGAAGAATGCAATCAGTGGAAACCCCAAAATCATTTTAAAATTATTCAAAAATTCATGTTTGAATGTCTCCGTTCTTTAAATTCAGGTCAAACCTCGCAAGAAATTCCAAAGGACGCAAGCAGTGAATTTCATCGGTCAATTCAATTCCTTCATTTTACAATCCGGGTGATTCAACTTGCCATCAACGTTGGTAATTCATTTTTAGTGCAAAAAAATTTAAACGTACACCAAAATTTGCAAACACGAGACATCAGTCTATCTCAGCGGCGAATCTAAGCACCCACTAAAGGTGAGAGAGAGAAAGAACAGGCTTCGATTTACAGTTACCCAAGCACCTATAAAACTTGAAGTACGGTCAGTGTCCGACAAGGATTTCTCCTGTAATTAGGGCAAATAAAAAGAAGCAAGCACCTCTCACCCTCACGAATTATTGACATTCCACGTGCTGTTGCGTAGCCAAAACTTCCGGAGAGGCTCGCCCGACACCCCGAGTAGATTTTGCACTGTCTCGCATTGTGCCTCGGTAGACTGGTTTACAATATGAGTGAGAAAGGATTTTTTGTTCAACACTCTGTTGTTTCATTGTATAACGTTGCAATTCCAACAGTTTTTCATGTCATACCCTGTGGACGAGAGAGTGAAGTGCAAGCCCACTGAGTAGGAGAGTTTCACTGTAATCTCTCTTCCTCATCTCCGTTTTCTACATTTCCAGAGGAACGTCTTTGCTCCATTAATCTATCTCATATGAGATCCCAGCAAGAGCACCATCACGATATTTCTTGCGTTTCCAACTTCTTCGCTACCGCAAATCGGATTCTGATTCCTTTTATAAAACTCATTCATTGACTCTTGGTGATTCATTTTAATGCATTCAGAATAAATGGTTGTGCATAACAAATTCTTTTCAATATTTCTAAAAACAAGTTTCTAAATGACATGCAATAATTTCAGTTAATTTTAGTTCGTCTTTTTTTACGATAGAGTGGTTAGAGTTTGGTGTTCGCCTTGTACAAATAAATTATTCATACACTCTTCAATTATAGGTCTCTTATTTAGCAGCGTGTTTGTCATCTCCCTACTTTTTAGATTGAAAAATAGTTGTTTGCTTAAGCCTTCGAACCATTTGTGTAATCCATCAGAAATATTGAGAGCGTGAAGATATGCATCGCGCTCCTCTGCCTGCGTCAGAATGGACGCAGTTAAGATCGGCTAAGACATGCATATAAATTCCAGCCGCACCTGAAGCAAGAGATGTTGTGAATAATTTTATTCGTGGTTGATCGTCATACTTAATTAACCGACTATATTTGTTTTATTTTTGTTTTTACGGTATAACTCAGGGTACAAAACACAGATTTTACAATATATTTACTGAGAATTGCGGATTTTACAGTAAACTAACGCAGAATTACCGGTTTCACTGTAAACTCGAACTGACACAGATATTACAGAAAATAAATCAAGTGAACAAAACGAAATAGTCCTAACGCTACTCATAAATTAATACTTTTTTTTTATTCCCCAACTATTCGAAATCAGTTGTCTCTAGCGCTTAAAAGTGTGTATGTAATGTGTGCTATAGACACTCCATCCAGCACAAACGCAAGTTATAGAAAAAGAAGCTTCAAACTATCGTCATGTATCATTTGATGAACGTAAAAATTATTCTTCTTCATCCACTTAATTTGTTACCTTTCTTTTCGGGCCCTCGACACACTCCTGGGACACCGAACACACTCCGGACCGGGGTGTCTTTTGTTCCAATTCAGCTCTTTTTACCGACATTCATGTTATGACATTCACATCGCTTTCACTTTTAACTTGAGATTCCTAGACATTTGATCATACATTCTCCATGTTTCCGTTCCATTCTCCCAAAAATTTTGGAGGAAGTTTTCATTCATGAGTTTTTTCCCACAGCTGCTTTCACTCCCCAAGAGTTGAATCTATTTACAAAAATCAAAACTCAGGAATGTTTCTCTCAGTCCTCACAGTTCCTTCTGTGAAAAATCAAACTCATCTCCATCTCATTCTCTTTAAAATAACCTTTTTACCTCTTAGTACAGTCAATTCCCTTTTTTATTCAGTATAATAATTACAATTATCAGCGACTCCAGACAACGGTCTTTTAAAACATTTTTCTTCTAACTTCACCTTCTTTTATTCTATTTTTCACTGTATTATCCCCTTCATAACTATAAGCCACTAACTATTAATCATCCATGCCATTTTCACAATTCATTTTCTTACTCAACGACTACATTGCAACACACGCTCGGTTGCCTCGCCTGTCTCTCATTCTCTCCATCTTTTCGCACTCCAGCTAGTGCAACGCTCACTCCCTCACTTTGCTATGCTTCATTTTTTTCCTTTTCCCTCAGGGCACCACAAAGCTCCGCAGCTCTTCTATTTTGCCTCAACAATTAGCGCGTCCACCGTTTCACAACGTCCACGCCCTTAACTCTTTCTCGCTGATCTGCTATATTCCATCAGCCTCCTCACATTCTTTTTTCAAATGCCACATGCAACTTAGTACATTTGTATTTCTTTTAGCCCTGCTAGATCTCACAAGTAATTTTCAAAAAACGCATTGCTTGTTCGCTTATTTCACTCATTTCAGAGTATCTCTAAGGTGTGGTGTTTGTCATATTCCTATTTAGATGATGGATGATTATTCTATTTCTCTAAAAGTTTAAAAGAAATGCAGATGTTAATTAAATTACTCATTTTATTAGAAAATCGAAAACGTTTCATATACCAGCTCTGTTATCAGTTTTTAAAAAATGGAAGTATGATCAATTCAATGTAAGCATAAAAGCACAATCGACAATGCATTTCAGACTAGAAACAAAAAAATGCAATTTCGAATGTCTCATCGATCGTGCTTTTATGCTTGCGTTGAATTGATCATACTTTGTATTTTACAGAACTGATGATGGAGCTGGTCTCCGAAACATTTTTGATTTTTTTCAATGAAATAACTAATTTTATTAACATTTTCATTGCTTTTGAATTTTTAGTGAATCTGCGACTAAAGGGAACTTCTATTTTTCTTTATTGTTTAATATTCTCGCAATCGTTCAATCGCTTTCCACATCAGTCAATCAAATAATTTTTGGCAAATCAAAAACAAAATCTCTTTATGATCTTCAAAATCTCTTACAAGCTTTCACCTGTAGGATTCTAGCAAAGCCTTAACTATAATACTTGTTTTTCCAAAATCTACCTGATCGACTTTATCTCAGCTATTTGAATCCTCACCCACCAACGTAATTTCGTATTCATTCACTCTACTCACATAGTCAGCGTTATTCAGTGTAACAAATATTTTTGTCCTGATCGCTCTCTTCAGTTCCAGACCTAAAATCTCTGTAATGAACACCCACATTTTATACTCATCACGACCAAGCAATGTCCCATTTAGTGTAACCATGCTTAAAAACAGTGCTTGAATGCTCCAGAAACACGCGACAAACATGATATGCACAATTTACATGCGCACTAAGCACGATACTTAGCATCGACGTGTTAGGGAAGTGTAAAAGTTCTCTTATGAACTGTGTTTTGCCGATTGGTTTACCTCTTGTCGGCTGTGGTCGGTGAGATGGAAACAATTGTTAGAGCCATGATCTAATTTATCAACGTTCAATCAAATCGAGTTCGTTCGTAGGGCTTTGATGAGATATTATGCGAAGAAACTGCTTTTAGAAAAGGCCATCCCTCCCCATCTAAGGGGCTGCATGTAATTGAGGTCTGGAAGTGTCGGTATTTTGAGCTAAACTAGGACCATAAGCTCCAATCGAGATCGTGGATGATTGAAAAACTCTTCATCTGCAGCTTTCCTGCTTGGCTTCAAATGTTGTCTTGGCAACGCTCATGCCCTTTCTGGTTGCCAAGCAGCGCGTGTGCGCTAATCCCTGCATTTCGCATCTCCCCGAGGACGAGATGATCGAAAAGGGAGCCTTTCAAAGTATTTGCTCCTCATCTCCGTGTCATACAGTGATGAAAATCGTCATTGGATACCCAAATATTTTACTATCATAACTTCACTGCTTCACGTATTGCCTTGATAATTTCAACGTAGAACGTCACGTTAATTGCAATCCACGTGCTCATTCATTTTTGTAATAACTTCATACAGAAAAAAGGTATAAGCCATTATGAATTTTACAGGGTGGAAATAACGATTAGAAATATATTTGAACGTACTTGAGAAAAGTTTTGGACAAAGTTGCAATTTGTTCTTCTCTCTTTTTGATTGAAAAACTTCTGCACAACTTCCCTTCTCAGAATCAGTGAGGCTTGTGAGCGCAGTGATTGAAGTACGATTTCAATATTAGTTAGTGGAACGCTTCAGGGTCCCTGGATTTCCGACACTGTCTTCTTTCATGACGTTTCCATGGTAGAATACCCGGTGGATAAGTTGGGCGGAGCAGTTTAATACTGAATTTCTACATTTGTTTGTCATTTCAGTACTCCAGTGGTATGGGTTTTAAACCATTGTTTGCTGCATTTAGGTTAGTTTAGTTTAGCATTTAGTGTTTTAGCCTTGTCTTCTTGAAAAGTGTCATTATGGCTTCTTTGAATGTTCACAAATTGTGAAAGACTCTTTAACCCATTGATGTAGCAGACCTAATTTTGCCCATGACGTTGTGCAATGAGCTTATTCTAATTAATTGGCAAATGGACATGAATTCTGAGACTGAGTATATACCGAGCCCACGCATCTATTTTCAAACCGTCAATCGAAATACGGAACACGCGAACAACGACTTGCAAGAACTTATTTTAAAATTATTTTCATTCTTTGAAATATTTAAAAGATTTATTTGCCACGAATGTCACATTGTGATGAGCAAGTCATAATTAAATACTTAGTATTTAACAGAAAACAAAATTAGCAATTCGACCAACAAGCTGCGAGACTTCTTTAAGAAATTAACAGGAGATGAAGATATTATACAGTGTATTGTGGTAAATAACTTAGTGCGCTTATATTTCGAACTTAGAATGAATTAAGTACACAAGACAAAATCTTAATATCAAGCTGAAAAATAGTGTAATTTAAAATTAAAAACACTGAAAATTATCTTTGAAAAGAACTCTCGTCTTTTTATACTAATGCAAAGATAATTGTTTAAATGAATAGATAGATAATGTGAATTTTTTTGCACTCTTTTATGAGAATATGAGTTATAAACAATTTCACCCTAAAAATTGTTTATCTTTTTTAGTTTTTGAGCTTAAAATCAAATGATCATATTGATAGCTGCTATTTCATTTAGATTTTCGTGCAAATTTTCATCGGATGTGTAGCACCAGAATTTTTGTTTTCGAATCGATCAAGGAGGGTTCATTTTTATCTTCTATTTTTTCTGAGGGTGGCTGTTACTATTGAGAGAGTGTGACTGAATGCAGACTAGGCTGATGAGACGCGCTCTATCCTGTATTTGGCAAATTAAGTGCAATATTTGTGCGCGCGTGCCGGCCTTGCAAATCTAAAATTGACAGTATTTCAAAAAAAAATTTACCACTACGAGGCTTTTAGACTCGACATAATTTTTGAGTTAGAAATGAACAACTACATATTTTTTAAAATCTCTATACTCAGAATGTAAATGCATTTTGTTCGTATACACATGTAAAGAACTTGAAACACATCATGGAACTATTTAAAATAGCAGAGTTTTTTGGCCTCATTTCAGAAGCTGCTCTTTTCATGTCTCTCGCATTGCAACGCTTAGTCACTTTACAAGAATTAAAGGCATGAGACACTCCTCTTTTGTCAGCACAGATCCACGCTATCATGAATACAAAAAGCTGGCTACACTCGAATCTGAAGATAAAGTGCCAATGCAAATTTAATGCGAAGTATGAATGTCCAAAAAATGCTCACAGTTCTTACCGATACCGAGGATGTGATACAAAACGTATAAGACCCTTTGATTTTCTTCATATATAAATGACCTTAAAGTGAGTTAAATAAACAATGGTCTGGTTCAGGTAACAACGACGAAGACCAGAATCCAGCGCCAAATATGCGCTGATGAATAATCTTTACGTTGCCTAAAGACAGGGTACTTTATATCCATATTATCTATCATTATATTCATATCCATTATTAAATCCATATATTCATCATTATATCTATCTCCGAACTATGGTATAATATAAAAAGTCAAAGTAATCAAAGTGTAGTATATATTATGAGGCCCACTCCTATAAATGAAAGTTCTTTTTGTTGAGCCTCGTCACCTACGTAAAAAGGAAATAACACAAAGGAAGTCACAGAACAGATAACTTTGTACCAGCATTTTTATGCCTGTAAATTCAAAGCTAATAAATATTGAGCCTAACTTTGTCAATTAATTTTTAAATAATGTACATTATTAATGCGATAAAAGAAAGTATGGAGTTGCTGCCACGGAGCATCAATAGGCTCAGATCGAAATTTGCATTTGCTTTTTTATCAAGATCGGGCACAAGCCCTCATGACATCTCGCGCCTAATTTTGCTAACAATATTTACCATTACCTATTGAAACTAATTCACGCAGAAAACTATATAACCTTATATGGTGTTTCAACAGAGATTCAATAAAAATATAGGAGAATTACGGGCTTAGTTCGCTCGTTTGTTTTCGAAAATCAGTATTATTGTTAAACCTATCAAATTTAACGGTTTAAAATTTAGAGCTATGCTAGCTTCGTTCAATTTAAAGTTGAGGACTGTTCCATATTATTTGATTCCAAAACAGACTACTGAAAAAGCATGTAAGAATGCGTAGTTGTTTTTCTTTTTCGTATTGTTAAACTTCAGTAGCGATACCATAATACGAAATTGTAACAAACTGCAAAAAACTGCAAAAAAAAATCCCTTGAAAATCAATGAAAAACTCAATTCCACTTGAATGTTCAACGAACTTTTTATTTTCTCAAGCTATCTCTGTGAAGCAAAAATGCGTTCAAAATGCTTATGAACAGCCCATTTTAGATGTCTATAAAAGAAGAAAGCTAGAATAATCAACGACCGTGGTTAGAAGGCGAAATATCAAAGTCCCGAACTGGTTAATGAGGCAAACGCCGTGAGAGGGTGCCTCCTCTCCTGTAACTGTACGCTGCTGCTGCCAGCAAATGAGTTCGGTCACGGAGACGCTGCTGCCCGTTCGAGTGGCCAGTCAGGACTGGAGACTAAGCTAACACATGAGGCACCCGTCAAAGCCTGAGTCATTAGACCTTCAAGTACCTGCAAAGATGTCCGAAGTTATTCTGAAAGATGATATGTCATTACGAACCCTAGCAATTTCCTCTGGCAAAGAAACGTGGGGATCATAGACAAAATTGCTTACACGATTGAAGAATTTTTAGTTTCTTGTTGATCACACACGGTATTACACACATACATTAAAATATTCCCGTTCGATGAAGAACACATGAACCTATCTAAGCGCTGCCTAATCGCTGCAGGAACGCACAGTTCTGTGGCCATTGAGCCATTAAGGAACATAACAGCTCGCACTCAGCGCGAAGCGTTGCGAGCTACGATAATCTACTTTAGCTTCAATGCATTACTGCAATGATCAGAAATGTCTCAACAGTGCACTGTTCTGGACTAATGTAAAACTAGCGTAGAGGGCGAGAAGTGAGGGTGCTTCACTCAAGACAGAGCTCTCCAAGTATTTAACTTAACGGTCCGTTCTCTGGCTTTCAGCCTCATCAAAGATTTTATGCAGTAGGAAATTCATTCGTCATATTTCTGGAAACTATTGTGTTATCAAACTTATAAATTGCTTAAGTGATTAGTTGCGTTAAAATTCTTGAATGGGTTGATATATGTCATATCTCAAAATTGAATAAAATTTAAATATTTTTTGCTTAGCTGGTTTTATTTATGATTACGACCAGTTTTCCCTTCTGCGAACAGTTAATTTAAGGTAAGCCACTCGTAGTTCATGTTTGGCCACAGCATCAAAACTCTTTAGTACAGTATTTTTATTCCAACCCGTTTTTACGGTCATTTAATTAAGGAACTGCCAATTCCTGTATCGAAAACTTTTTTCTAATTTCTTCTGTGCCCCCTTAACCTTGGAGGCAGAGGGAACAGTTCACTGTAATGCAATGCTCCCTACAGTATTGTTCCTGCTCTGAACTCTCACTAAAATTGCCCGAGTACGTTAGTTATCAGCGAGAAAAAATGTGTCAATGTGCTCCTCGCATTGGCTGGTTCAGCTTCAAACAAAAACTTGCAGTAACGTTCTGGTCATTCGCTGTATACTTTGGTTCTGCTTCTGAAAAGTAATTATTCGTTTTCTCTGCCGCAAGTGTCTCTGTAGTTACCACTCGCCCTTGTTGACTGCCTTCAAATTCCCAAGACAAAAAAAAATTTACGCTTCAGAAGCGGGCTATGAAGAAAAACGTTCACTTTATTTTTTCATCCAGTCGTACGTAATTCCGAAGGTAATCTAAAAATCATTTAAGGAAAAGAAACTTGGCAGCCCAATGCTCAGCTCAGTTATCCGCAATTAAAAATTGAACTTTGCTCGCTGCAACACTAACTAAGAAGATAAAAAAATTAACGTGAAAAAAAAGGTAAGGCTTTGCTGCAGCGCTCCTTCCCCAGAGGGTTCGCGCCAAAAACTGTGTTGTGCGAATAAGTTTGCATCTCGCTAGAAATTAACTTTAGGCGAATTTTTTCAATTTATGTGGAGCAGGATAGCCAGATTATTTTTACTCTAAGATTTGCAAATGAGTTTAAGATTTAAAAAAATTTAAACGAAATTTTTTAATTCATAGCAATCAAAAACGAACAATTCGTTTTTAAAAAAGATAATCGAATTTAGGTCATAACCTTTGTTATGAGTCCCACTCAAAATAAAAAAGAAAACCTACATAAAAGGAAATGTGTTGAAGGCAAGCAATTTGAGATGAGAGATCTAATTTTCAGCGACGAGAAAAGAGAAATGCCAGCATAAGTTATACAGAAGATAGAAACACAGTTATTCATTTGTCTTTAGAACCTTAAAATCTAAGGGAGTTTTTTAATGTACTACGTAAATTAAGTTCCCTTACTTTTGTTTCAACACTGAGGCAAATTATTTTGTTCATTGAAAGTTCGTGATGTGTGAAATATTATGTTTCGTTCCTGTACAAATAGACCCACTAACGTTTCGTCGACAGCATGAAATTTCTTGATCATCCAAAATCATTTACGTATTTAGACGTTAAGTCAAAATTTGGGAGTCGTTCCACGGCGATTGTAACCGTGTTACTTTCCATGAACAGGATGTGACCATGTTGCTTTCCATGACCAGGATGTGACCATGTTACTTTCCATGACCAGGATGTGACCATGTTACTTTCCATGACCAGGATGTGACTCTGTTGCGTTCCATGACCAGGTTGTCACCATTTTGCGTTCCATGACCAGGTTGTGACCATGTTGCGTTCCATGACCAGGTTGTGACCATATCCCAGTCCTGCAAGCCATGAACAGCGCAGAGCATTGAGCGGCCTCACAGCCAGCCCCCTTAGCACAACCGCAGACAAATTGACTTCAAGCGTATCTACTGGCTAACAAGTTTTACGAGTATGGTAACAAATGATAACTGTGGAATTTGTAGTACAGTTCGTTTTTCACTTCCGTAAAATTGGCAAAACGCACAAGTTTTTCATATAAAGAGCATGAATTTATGGCAAAATTTGGATCGCACCTGACTCCGCTTCTAACGATCTTTCTCTTCCCCACATTGCGCATGTAACTCATTAGTTCCTATTTTCTTGCAAGACCCAGTTATTGTCGTCAAAATGTCGATGAGAAACGCTTATTTCACATGCCTTGTCACTGCGTTATGAGGAGGGTTATTAATATTTTATCACTTTCACTGTTTCAATGTTAGTCTTCTATCATAGGATAAGTTAGCAACCGGTTTTACGAATTGCCTTCAGAAGTTCAGAAGTGCTAATAATTTTGAATGATTGCAGAAAAAAATTACAAGAACATCGCCTTTAATGTTCGCACAATGGGTTCTGCCCACGCATATTGATAAATAGTTTTATGACGTTATAATTACACATGGAATTCGCCACTCTTAAAAACTTTTTCAGCCAGCTATTTCAAATAAAATTAAGAACAACTTAGTGACGGGCTCCAACTTAGTGACGAGCTTCAGTTTTCGGTTCATACAATGGTGACTAGTAAGCTTGACTTCATCATCGAAAGATACATCCTTTCAAATTAAGCGTAACTTCAGTAAATAGTGTTCACTGCATGTATTCGGAAACGAAAACATCACTCACCGCTAGAACTGCAGTATTTGCTCTGGGAATTCGTCTCAGTTGGGGCAGACTCAGCAAACCAGGAACGTAATTTACGAGTGGTCAGAGTCCATTGCTAGTGCAGCTGCACTACAATATCAGTGCATAAAAAATACTAATCTGTGAAAGAATGATTAACAAGCATTGGATCATTAGAGTCGCTCAGCCTCATTCGTTCGGCGTCGATGTGTCAGGAGTGACAATGAACAATTTCCTGTTAGTTCGTATTTCTGATTTCTTGAACAATTTCATCACTTATTTTAACTGATTGGACGAGTCATTCCATTGAAAAGTCCTCACTCTAAGCTTTCACTTAGAAATTTAAAGCGAAAGATTACGCTAATAAGATTAACAAATAACCACAACTTGCCTGTCCAGTTTTCTTGTACTTCCCAAAGGCTATTCCGTTATTTTACTCGCTATAGATTCCATAGAATCGTACTGTACCTTACCTATGGTAATCACACATAAATTCAGCGGCAGTACCAACTTCGACCTCAATTTTGTCCTTACATGCAATCTCAGCAATTACGAAATTTAAAAAATTACGTTTTGAAATAAACCAATCTGACCGACCCCAACCAAACTCAAACTCCTCTTAACTTAACCTGACCCAACCTAGTTCATTTTAACTCGGTCTTCTACGCATTAGTCTTGAAATGAAATGAAATTAATCCAGCAGAAAGCTCGTGAAACCGACGAGGTATGAGTTTTAGCTCGGCAGTTCAGGTTGTCCTACACCTAGCGCACCTAAGCAGGAGCAGGTAATCCTAAACTGCCACAGATGGTATCCTAATGTATAAGAAGGTGATGTACTAGTTTACTTTTAAGAGTTTCAAATACCGCATAGATCATCAGTGTTTCTAGTGGAATTAAAACAATGAGTTTTACCGATGCAGAAGAAAACGGTTCAAGCCATGGTGATTTTATCCTTTAGTGCGATAATATGCAAAAAAAGTTCGACATTTGAACTATAATATGAAAGCGTGAAGGTGCGAAATTAGTAGAAAAGATATTATAGACTAACTCATGTTTGAAATGTTGTGACTGTGAAATTCTAAGATCAAACTTGCACAGTCAAGAACCCCAAGTTTACCATCAGAAGCAAGACTGCGCTCTTCAGCACGAGAATGTGCAGCTGAATGATTAACTCGAGGTAACTGAGTGCCAGCAATAAAGCTCTTTCCGAGATGCTCTGCTACTCCAGGAAAAGCACCCTGCAGTGTCATCCCTACGCACACACACACACACATACAGCACCGATTAAACTCTCTCAAGCAAGAAAGAAGCACAGATGCCGACGGGAACGTGAATAGAAGTACTAACAAAACCCACAGTCACTTATAAAAATAAAAAGCATGTACACCCAGAGCATTTTATCTATAATTAAGAATGAAATTTAATAGGAAGATCTTACTTGAAAAGCTCTCACGCTCATTTTTCAGGTAGAAGACCTGTGCACGACAACGAAAGTTTTCTCAGATAATTCATTTAATTAAAATTGGCGCAAATGATGTGTTATCATAGTTTTCAAACTATAAGAATTACAAACCATGGGACGTCTATTTGAAGCTAAATTATTTCAATTTACTTGTTCAAAATTTGTATGCTAGTTCTAAAAACCTAAAACCGTAAACCAATAATATATTTTATCGCATTTTTTTCACAAGAGTTTCTCGTATTATATCAGTTAGTAATTAAAAATGAGCTTCAGTTTTAACTTCACAATTGCTTGCATGTGCTCAGCCCCTCGCGTCGCAGCGTATATTCGAGCAGCACAGTAGAAAATGAGCTTATCGTTCAACCTATAATTTGACCTTCCTGTGGTCTCTGTGCCTCACATGATAACACAGCTCGAAGTATCACACGCGTCTGTTTAGGTGGCAATGACGTCACGCAACAGTGCCGCAAGTGTCGCGCACCGCCGCTGCTTCCTCCTGCAGCTGTATATGCTCATACTAAACAGTCTCCTGGAATCAAGTGGTAAAATTCACATTCTGAAGAGTTCAATCAATAAGGTTGATCTGGGAATTTCAGAACTCTTTCCATATTAGTGAGGAAAAGGAAGGGGAGAGAAACCGTCTAGCTCAGCACGATTTGACTAAACATCTTTCTAGAACGAAGTTAATAGTTTTGTGCTGTCAACAAGAGAACTTAGCTTCATCATTTTTTCTTCTCTCTCACAGCATTACGCACATATTGTAATTCATAAAACAGTTGCCGTCTCTGGCTTCCGAAAGATTTATGAAAAAATTTTGTAAAATTTTCCAAGCGTCATTAGCTCCATCAACTATTATCATCTCTCCCTTCTGCAAAAAAGCCTAGAATTGAAGACGATCTAAAATTGTGTGGCTGCGTTTCCCGGAGATAGAAAATGAAACTTTTAAAATGGAAAATCTATGTCATGTTCCGAAAATCGGGCGTTAAAGTTTGGACGAGGTCACGGGCTCGATTCCTCAAAGCTGCAACGTCAGTTTTTCGAAAGCAAGTAGTTCCTCTGGGGTTATGAAAAGTGAAGTAGACAGGCCTAGGCATGGGGAGACCCTTCTACTGGATGATGAGGTTGCACTCCGCTCATTTCCCCTAAGTGAAAAGAACCATCATAATTTCAACGAACTGAATTGCGAGATGAAGCAATCGCTAATTTCATTTGAACACATTGCGTACATTCCTGACATTACTCATATTTATGTGGTGAGTGCATGCAGTGGTCAGCAACTGTGCATGGCATCGGGTTTGTCTTAAACTGGTGAAATTGATCTTAAACTGATTCCGTTGCGAACAAATGCAAAAACTGGTTCTGTTAGTGAAACTTTCAACAATGTCTGCACTTGGCCTATTACGCGAGAAGAAACGCATCATTTTCTTCAACAAATTGCTCTTAGATCACCTTTAAGACTTACTTCACATTTTATCTTCTGTGTCAGAAACTCCCATGACCTGAATGAAGAAATTGAGAACTCTAATGGTTGTGTAATAACAGCAAAATGAATTGAATGATTGTTCTAAGTTGAAAGCCTTCTACGTGAAACCTCCAGCAGCATGAACCGATGTTTGCCTTCATATAACAAACCCTCTCCTCCCTCTGCCACAATCAATTGCAGAGTACCTACAAAAAATAGGTTTTCATTGCTATCCGATGTTGATACAGAAGATGAAGAGCCCCTCTTGGAGACGAGTGTAAATCAACATCCAATCACGCACTTGGAAGCTGTGAAATCAACAGGAAAAGAGAAATCGCTGCAAAATTGCAGTCGACTATCGATAGAAAATCCACCACCCAACTGCATCAGAAAAATAGAAATGACACGAGCATTTCTCATTTCCCTGCAGATCCCCATACAATAAATCATCTCAACCGGCCCATTCAGAGCCAGGAAAACGAAAATTCCCCAAAATCCGTGTACCTCCGGACCCTCTGATGATGTAAAAAGTCTGAAAAAAAGTCTCCACCCTCATTTGTGAACGCATGAATTCTACAATGGATGAATCGAAACGATCATGGAAAATAGAGCTGTTTCCCACCAAAGCCGATGGACACTGCCTCCATCATGTAGTAGCTCATCAGGAACTAGCTCATCTACTTACAAAACAACCAGGTACAAAATGGCATTACCATTCCTTAAAAACTGCAATCAAAACAGAGAGCAAAGCAATCAAAAGCACATGCGCTAAGTTGTTGACAAGAACAGCGGAGACATGCAAAATCTCATAAATAATTACACTGATGACAAAAATTTTGATCAGGTTGCTGAAGACCTCATACCACTAACATTTCAAATGTGGCAGGCCAAAAACTTCTCATCCTAGATGAATAGGATCATAGTGCTTGGAAAATATCATTCGATCCCTCATCAGAGTTATCACATAATAACCCCACACTACTGCTCTATCGTAAAAACGATCATTACTGTGCCCTTGTCACACAAGGTAAAAATCAGACTGGAGTTGCCTCATCCTAAACTGCCGCTGCCCAGCTAAATAGTAGACTTTCTTACATAGCAGATGCTGGGCCTAACACCCTGGGAACATACACAAGATCGATGAATCCTCGGAACTATCCCATCAAGACAGTAACTTTTCTACCTCTAAATTGAGTCTTAATAAAAGTAAAATCAAAATAAAGCATTTAAATGGTCAAAGCCTGAATGGTAAATTGAATGACATCAGAGTAATGCTGGTCACTGAAGATATTGACATTTTATGTGTTTCAGAAACATGGTTTGACTCACGAACCCAAAGTTCACTTTTAACATTCCTGATTTTGTGTTATACCGCTCCGATGGCGCTAAAATCAGCCGAGGCAGTGGATCTTGTATTTTCTTGAAAATAATATACTCAACATCTTCACTCCTGGCGAATGAAGTTTGCGAAGGCATTGAAATGGTTTGCCTACAAGTGCAAATAAATAAACAAAAATTAATTATCAAAGGCAGCCTTTATCGTCGTCTCCCCTAAGTCTAACACTAGATTTCATTGAGGAAACCTTCAAAGAAATACTTGAGGCAAAAATGTCATTCTTTGCTTTCGGAGGTTTCAATGTCGACTCAACAGACAAAAACAATCAGCTAAGCAAACTGTTGTAACTAAGCCGATCACAAATGATCAAAGAACAGACTCGCATTTCTAAAGTCTCTGAAACTCTCCTCGATCTTGCAATCATTAATAATTTTACCACAATACTTAGTACAGTAATATCACCTTCTATTTCCGATCACCACTCTATAGAATGTAAAATTAATATTGCAAAAGAAAGACAAAAATATCGCTTAATGACTTATCGCTTGAAAAGACACTATTCAGCGGAACTATTTCAAGAAAAACTACTCAAAAGGTTCACCGAATTCCAGAATATGACGCAATCTGACGATATTGACATTCAAGTGTCTATCTTCAACGAGTACTTCATAGCAGCTCTCGACGAATGCGCACCTTACATCACCAAAAAACCAAGCCGAAACGCAATGTTTCGACTAATGACGAAATTAAAGAGCTCAGCAGAATAAAAAAAACTAACTTGCGAGAGTACAAAAATAATACATCAAACAGTACCTTATACAAAATATATAAAGAACATGAACAATTTTTTCGAAGAAAATCATTGAAGCAAAACAAACTCACTTCCACCAGGAACTTATAACGGCTAAAAATAACCCGAAACGAACTTGGGAAATCATTAGTGAGGTAGCCCCATATTAAAATTTAAACCGTATAAGTAATTTTTAAAATTACATGGCAGCAGCCACGGATCTCAACACATTCTTTTCAAAAGTAGGAGCTCAAGTTTTCAGTGAGGTGTGTACCAATCCAAATGAAACGTCATTTGAAAATTCATGCCCCACTGCACCCTCGAGAGCTGATGTCAGGTGGAGACCACATCCTGTCGATTTACCGGAGTTAAGAAATATCTTATACTCACTAAAAAACACAAAGGCAGTTGAACATGATGGTATCAGTCTTCAATATATCAAAGACAGTCTCCCAGTCACATCACCATGGACTTGTTTGATAATTGATACATTAATAGCAACCAACACGTTTCCAAACCGCTGGAAACACCCGATTATTAGACCGTTGCATAAAAGTGATGACCTAAATACAGGTACAGCATCAAACTACAGGCCCATCAGTGTTTTACCTGTCATGTCCAAAATATTGGAAAAGGTGGTGGCAAATCAACTTTCATTTCACCTGGACAAGTCATATCTACTCCACCGAAATCAATACGCCTATAGGAGGAACACTAGCACTCAAGACATTCTGCTCAATATCTCTGAAAAAATATACAGTGACATCGATCAAAAAAATGTAACACTCTTACTGCTACTCGATCTATCTAAAGCGATCGATAGCGTCGAACATGATAGACTTCTACGAAAAATATTGAACTTAGGAGTAGACACGCAATGGTTTGAAAGCTACTTGTCAAATCGATCTCATGCAGTCAGCTTAGAAAACGAATTGTCCGCATTCATTCAAAATAGTTTTGGTGTTCCCCAAGGATCTATTCTTAGTGCGCTGCTGTTTTCTATTTTCATTAATGATTTCCCTCCAATGCCTTCTAGCACATAGATCTCAATGTATGCAGATGATGTTCAAATTGCAGTTCCAAGTTCTGCATCGGAAATACAACAGACGCGAATTAAAGACGAAACTATACTGATTAGCCTGAAATCATGGTACGACCGGAATGGTCTCAAATTAAATGCAAGTAAAACGCAATGCACTATTTTCGGATCCAAAGATGCAATCAAAAAAACTTCAGATCTTACTCTTGCAGTAGGAACTGATAAAATTAATTCTTCAGAAAAAGTTAAAAATCTAGATATCTGGTTCGATAGAAACAGGTCCTTCAAATCTCACGTTGAGAATGCTTGAAACAAAATTTACGGAACTTAATGTTTTTTCATCGTATAAAGAGTATGCTCGACGAAAAGTCTAGATTATTGGCCATTCAGTTCCTGGTGTTATCGCGCATTGACTACTGCAGCCTAGTATGGGGAGACTCACCTCAATACCTTCAAAGGGATTTACAAAAGTGCATGAATTTCGCAGTCAAGGTGGTATGCAACGGTAATTTCAAAAGACGTGATCACGTAACCCCTCTCCTTAATAAACTCAGCTGGACTCTAATTCAAGAAAGGCTCCTCATGCAAAGGGCACAATACGTATTCTCCTCGTTATATCTTCCTCAGAGCAATGCTGAGATAGTGCGTTTCCATCCCCCCACTGTAACCAACCTAAAGCCGAACGGAAACAATAATGTCTTAGTCGACTATCGTTCTTCTCACATAGAGCAGAAGACTCTGTCAATATCAGGTGCCTTACTGTGGAACAAAGTTCCCCTGAGTTTCGAAATCATTCAAAGACTTAGAGAATTTAAAACCAAAATACCTCGTCATCTTGCGTCTCAACAATAATTCTTGGTTACAGAACATACTGAATAAGTATTTACGAATCTCATTTGCTCAGTATCTTTATCGCTGAATAATCTCCCTTGCTTC
The DNA here is from genome assembly GCA_014220935.1 of Platorchestia sp. MABIK. Taxonomy (NCBI): domain Eukaryota; kingdom Metazoa; phylum Arthropoda; class Malacostraca; order Amphipoda; family Talitridae; genus Platorchestia; species Platorchestia sp. MABIK. The sequence goes on along the minus strand of JACJUY010000875.1, from coordinate 209 downwards.
TTGTTTTGTAATTCAACACACTACACAACAGTTTTGAAGAATGTGCAGGTATTATGATTTGATCTTCCATACGTTGAGATTTGCAAACATGCTTACTTGTAGAAGAACATCATTAACTGCATTCTTACGCAGACGAATCGTAAATAAAAACACCAAGGTTGCTACTCTCAAAGTCAACATTGCTAAAATTATTTTTTGCTGATAAAAGG